>JAOXYD010072954.1:0-26199 GCA_028565735.1 Pinacopodium congolense
AGTAGTTGGAAAGGAGACGTAGCCTATCTTTAGGGTAGGTGAACTTCTTTAAAATTTCCTTGCCCACTTCCTTCACCAGTCCCTCTTTAATCCACTGTAAAACAATTAAAGTCAGAAAAAGAATAAGTAAACATGCACATGCAAGGGGAACACATTTGAACTCACCTCCTGGATTCCCCAAGAATGACGAAACTGGAAGGAAAATGAATAGTGAGAAGAATTAATTTGTTTTGTTCTGATTTTACTTAAGTTTAAGCTATGGGCCGGGTTAGGTTAAACAAAATTTGGCCAACCCGGTCCAAACATTATCATGGGCTTTACATTAGGTTTGTTTCAAGTTTCTAGAAGCTGCATAAACATGATTTATAGGTAGATCATCATCTAAGGATATGTTTTGGTGACTTCTAGTTCTTAATTTTGTTTAATGTTGTTATTATGTTGAATTAATCAAAGTAATGTTGTTTAAGTTAATTATTTCATGTTCTTCGATTAATATGTATGCTTAATATTAATTTTAGTTAAGTTCAGATTGGTTAATTTGTTAATTGATGTTTTATGAATGATTTATGATTTGATCTTTGTTTATTTAAATGCTTAATGCTTATCTTTAATTGATCAATTAAGATAAAGGCATCATATAATCTAGAATTCGAGAAATCTACCTAGGTTAGTAGGTAAATCATTAAACAACATGATTTAAATCAATGAAATATCCAAAGATTGGTTAATCATGAGCATGTTAGTTTTAAAATAAGGAATTTTAGGACTAAACGTCTTGAAATTTAGGCCTATTATCTAAGTTTGATGCATAACCAAACTTCAAGATAGGGCCAATCAAGATAAGTCAATATCTTAACCATAACATTGTTTTAATTTAGTGAAGATACCTTAGATTAATTATCACAAATCCATTGATTAAATCATCAACTGTCTGGGATTTAATTGAATAAATTAGGAAAAGCGATCTTAAACTCTTATATAATTGATTGGAAGCTTTCTAGGTTTTCTAGAATTAGTTTTATAGTAAATTAATTTCTCAATTTTGCAATTTAGAATTCTCTTTATAATTGTAATCCAATTGACCTAGTACTTACATTATATACACTTCCTCGTGAGTTCAACATTCAGAGTCTTAAATATACTCCACTATATTACTTGTTGCGATCGTTGCACTTACTAAAAAGTTAGTCTCAAATTAAATATGAATTTATGCATTAAAAGATATATTTATTTGAGCTAATTTTGTGTATGAACAACCGTAATCACTCATGTATGCAATGATGTGTACAAGATTAAGCATTTTTCGTACTATTGGAATGGTAAACAAATATTTATTCAATCTATGACGAGTACATCTTAAAGAATAAAGAAAAGATTGATGTATTTAGAAGGTACTACTAATTACGTATTGTGTTAATAAGACAACAACCCATGTATATAATGTTATATGGATGTAGATTAAGGGCATGATTTAGATGAAAGGAAATCTACTTTGCGTTTAGTTTTCTTACTTAATAATGGTATAATATTATATAGAAGTAAGAAAAAAAATCTTACATTGCATCGTCCATAATGAAAGTTAAAGTTAGAGCATTCTCAACTATAATACACAAAGCTATATGGCTTAGAAAATTTTTAGTTAATTTGTGAATAATTAAAAGAAATAGTGATATAGTGATAATTAATTATGATAATTAAATGATGATCTCTTACACTATAAATTCCAAATATCATCTTAAAAATAAGTATATAAATATTTAGTATAATTTTTAAAAGGCATAGTTACTTGAAGAGAGGTGAACATGAGTTTGAAATACCTATGTACAAGAGATATGGTGAGTAACCCAGTGATAAAGCCAATTTCTTAAGACACATATATTGAGCATGCGAAGTTACTGGGTTTATGTAGATATTGAAATGTAATTAATAAAAATTTCTACATGTATGTTTACCTATTATATTGCCATATTTGAATTTCAAATGTATATTGGCATTGAATGATTATGTGTCATTGCTTGAGAAATATGTATACTTAATGTAAATTTATTTTGCATAAGTTAATAGTGTATGTCAGATAGAAAAATTATTGACCCCCTCAATGGGAAAATGCTTTTACTGTTTGTAATGACTAAAAATGAGATTGATTTAATATTTATTATCTAGTTAATAATTAAGAGAAAAATTTAAACCATAAAGGTCGTCATAGATAAAAGGATAAAAGGAAATTGGTTTAGAGTGATCAAATAGTCACTATATCCATCTTGAGTTGCCAAATGTGAGTTATAAAAGGTGAATATTTAAGTAGATAAGTGAACTCAAGTCATACATTGTTTATGTTTGATTGAACATCTGTATAATATTGTATAGATAGAAGACATGTACGATGAAAGAAAATAATATTGTTCCACATAACTTCTACCATGTATGCTGTAACGACCATAAAAGGATTAATGTAAGTAATAAGATCTCAATTTACATTGAATAAGCCCTTTTAAGGTCAAAATTAATATCATCATATACCGTCATAAATTTTGTCTAATTCTTTAGAATTTAGTTCAAGGTTTGATACTTTATATTGTTCCCAAAAGGTCATGCAAGATGTAATATATCGAACAATACTTGGAAAGCAAATTAAATTGAATTCAAAAGAGAATTAAGAATAGAGGAAGTTCATTTTTTTATTAAAAAATTGCATGAAAGTGTTTTCAAAGGTTCTTTGTCTCTTAAGTAGAGAATTAAATACAAAAATAATATAAGAGAATTATAGAAATGTGAGATATGATCTAGGATATAGCATACTAAATTTTCTCAAAGGATCAATTCTTTAATTGAGATGTCATATACCACTAATATATGTATGATAATGAACTCTCATGTATGTTAGTTGTATAAGTTATTGAATGAGTATGAGAACTAGTAGAGCTTCAATCATATAATTCCATCATGTGTAAGTGGGATGACAAAATTTCCTTTTACACCCCTAGTGGGGTTTTTTACTTACGAGGTTATGTTCAAAAGTCATATCCTTTCATATTTGAAATTGAAAGGTTGTGATGTTTGGATTTGCATTCAAAAGTATGTGAATTTTTATACAAAGTTAACTTTTGACTCTTAGGAAAATTAATTATTTGATGAAAATTTTTTGAAAGAAGAATTAGGATTGGATAGAAGTCTTTCGTGGAAAAATTTCTTTAACTTATGAAATGTAAGAATAATTCATATGTTTGTAATTATTCTTATATTGTGCGTATGTACATGAAAGATTCTAAAAGTGAACAATCTTTGTTATTGATCATGATTTTTAGCATTTTATTTTATTATTTTTTAAATATGAACTACATTTGCAATCTTGTTATTTTACCACTTGGCTAGGCACATGCGAGGGAAGAAAATTAGCAATTTTTTTTTTTTATAAACGTGTAATTTTTTTCCTTTATTATCACAAAAAATGCATCAAAATTTAAATGGTAATCCTGATTTGAATGTTTAAGGATGTAAAACTGCATATACATGATCCAGTAACAACAATAGCACCTATAACTGAGTTGAGGTCTATCTTTATGGGTATCCATTTAGCAATAGAACTTGTGACAAGGAATCATCAGGTATGATAGTGATTCATAAGCAAAAGAGGATGAATTACCTTGAGTTACCTCTATCACACAAGTTTTGTACTCTTACTAACGATAATAGTTCATATTATGAAGGATGGTGGCAAGGTGATCTTTGTGTTTCGCAGATTTTAGCAGACACTGAGTGATGTATTTACCATAATCACTGTTCATTTTTTGGATTGTACCATTTCTTAAGTTATTGATATCTTTAGTGACTACCCCACTTTTCCTAGTTTAATTCTTTATAGCAGCAATCTTATGTATGGGGCTTTATAAAAACTTTTTTTTCTCTTTTCTTATTCAATTTAAGTTTCAATTACAAAGTTTAGAGATTCTTAAACAAGGTTAATTTTACCTTTTCAATAGTTTGTCCAATTAAATTATAAGATATCCTTAAGTAGTTTCCAAGCTATTTGAAAATAATTTCACCCTTTAAGAATTTAGCCAAAACTAAATTAAGGGTTAGTGACTGATAAACGAATATTTTATAAGTGTTTGTTTATGGCTATGGTGGTATCATAAAAAGTATGAAGAGATTAATAATTCATTAGTGAAGTATCCTAAGGAACCAAAAATTTAGAATTACAAACATCTCATAAATCACTTCGGTGACCATTCGAAAAGGATATAGGAGAAATTCATCAGTAAAAAAATGAATATAATTTACAGGTATTCACAGGCTCTAAGATGCTTTCTATAGCACTCAAAGTGGGAAGTTTCAAAACTAATAGATCTCTATGAATTGAATTTGATATGTACATTATTTTTGTGATCATTTTTTAAGTTATACAGACGTTAATTGGTTGCATAGCTCCCAAGAAGCTTGTATGATCTCTTTGATTAGCCCATTGCCAAGCACCATATCATCATCACCTGAAAATTTTCCTACAGGATCAATTAGAAAAATCAAAACTTTTTATATTTGTGATGACTAACTTCTCCATCTACACTAATTTTATACTTGATTTAAGTTCATCAGAATCAAGGACACGTAATTTACAAGCAACAAGTCTCCATCTACAAGTTAATTTTGCAACTCTCGCTTCATAATTTGGAGGAAGTTCATAAGATATTGCTCAGAGTATTATTCAGAATGACAACGAAAATGGGGCGATTGATGAGAAGTAAATGATGGTTCAAAGTGATACTGAATTGTCTAAGAATAATCATGACAAGGTAAAGTAACCAAAGGGATAGGATTCATGATATTATGCATTGTGGTTTGCCCATCTACTTCCCCACTCAAAACATTCCTCTTTTAGCTCATAACACTAATGATCTTGCCAATGATCAAATTTCCACATCTCCTACCAGTAGCCACTAAAGGATGTTCAAATTCATCAACCAAAACAAACTAAAGATGAAAAATTCAAACAAATAATATATAAAATCTCTAGAGTAATTGACAATGATATATTCTTAATATCATAGTTATATCCTTGACAATGGTGCTAAAAACTTCTTGTTAGATTATGTGATTTAATTTTTAAGCACTATTTTCAAATTTTGATTTACAACCAACTTGCAGGTAAGTGAACCTATTATACAAGTGATATAGTGTAGCACAAGAGTCGGGATGTTGATTCTATGAGGAAATAATGGAATTACTTGGTCACTCGGATCACAACTATCTAGAGCACGTAGGTTTATGATTTATGAAATTAAAGACTAAAAAAACTATCCTAGAACACTTTAACCAATGTAAACGAGTTTCAGATTATGTATGCTAATTTCAAATTTTCCACCAAGGTTCAGGTGATCGATGATTAAATTGATTTTCTAAAGTTTGTGATGCCTAATCTAGGGTATCTTCACAAAATAAAGACACATCTATGATTAAGTCAATGCCTTATTCCTATTGGTTTTATTTTGAAGTTTAGTCATTCATAAGACTTAGGTAAAAAGCACAAAGGTCAAGAAGTTTAGTCTTAAAATTTCTTATTTTAGAGTTAACACCGTCATTATAACTATAGTTTGGTCATGTATTTATGTAAACCTCGTTGTTTGTGGATTTATCCAATGACCTAGTTATATTTCTCAAATCCAAGGCTATCTAATGACTTTATCTTAATTTATCAAGTTAAGACAAGCATTAAGCAGTTAAACAAAGAAATCTTAGCTAATAAATCATTCATAAGATATCAATTAACTCATTTCACAAATTGACATCAACTGAAAATTAAATTAGAACATAATATTAATCAAAGAAAATATAATTTGGTATAAAACACAAAATACTTTGATTAATTCAAAATAAAAATAATATAACGTGAAATTAATAGTTTAGCTATCACCAAATCACATCCCTAGATGGTAATATAGTTTAAATCATGTGTACGTACTCTAAAATCCACAAAAAACTTGGAAATCTCAATTATAAAAGATTGAATTGAAACAAGAACTCAAAAGAACCTAAACTAAGTATGATATGAAAAAAATAAGAAAACAAAGGTGTTTTCTACCTTAATATGCTATAATTTAAAGCTTGGAACATCCCTATGTTCATAGGAGAGGAGTCATTATAAGTGGAAACTAAAAATAAGCATTGATTTTCTTATTAAAAAATGTATCTACTGCCTATAATGGTAGTTAGACACTGAATAATATTGAGACCATTAATGAGTGGCTAATCACTGTTCTTGATTTGTTCTGACATCCTTTAACATAGGTTACTAGGGACTTCAACGTGGGTTGACCAGACTACCATTGATGGTTTGGAAATTGATATTTTTGCATCCTTTTTGCGTAATTCTTTCGTTTTTATATCAACGTACAAATTAAAAATTTATAAACAATAATTAAATAATTAAGCTCCAAAATAGGGGAAAATACTTGAAAATATTATCAATTTAACCCCTAACAGTTGTTAAGGAGTAAATATAAAAAAGAAAAGATATCTCCAAGTTTTTATAAAACATTTTTACTCTCTATTTCCTTACTATTTTATTTTAAAATTTATTTATATTATTCTTATAATTGTTTGTATTGTCTTTACTTCTATATAACTAACTTCCATGTTAGAAAAATTTTAAGCCCCTAACTCAGCCTCCCTACTCCCTCTTAAGTGCCATGAGGCCAATAGGTGGCATTAAAGCCTAGGTTTGACATAAGATTAATTCTAATGAATTAGTGAGTGAAGATTATGGAAATTTTGAGTGAAGACATAG
This sequence comes from Pinacopodium congolense, assembly GCA_028565735.1. NCBI lineage: Eukaryota > Viridiplantae > Streptophyta > Magnoliopsida > Malpighiales > Erythroxylaceae > Pinacopodium > Pinacopodium congolense. The sequence goes on from JAOXYD010072954.1 coordinate 6,782, forward strand.
ATGTGCCTCTTTTTGTTTGATGGAGATGACTACTTGTGTTTGAAAATTAGAATAAAATTTTCCATAATGGGCAAGGGTGTATGATTATAGAAAATAGTTGTAAAAGTTCCCGTGTTTCTCAAAAGTAGTAAATGGAAAAATAATGTCTAAGGAAGAGAACATATGGGATTCTAAGGATGTGGAATTAATGTATTAAAATAATAATGCTATGAATACTTTAATTTATACATTAGATAGAAGCATATTTGATAAAGTTTTAAAATGTACAACGACTAATGAAATGTGGTGTAGATCAGAAGATTTATATAAAGGTACTAACCATTGCCTAAAAGGGCTGAATGAGTCCCCTAAAGAAGAAATTTCCAGCATACAACATGCAACATAAAGATGTACGACCCTAGTCATGTACTTGCATAAATGATGATGAATCTTTTTTTTTTTTTTCTAATTCAAGTCATGATTAAGATGATTGTTGTTTAAACTTTTATCATGAAGAGTTAGAACAATATTTGAAAAACATGTTTTTAGGAAGAGAAAGAATTTGTCTACTAGGTTTAAAGAAACTTTGACTTTGTTAAAAGAATGTAGATTAGAAAATGAAAAACTTAAGCACATCCTAGAATCGAAGCAGGTAAGAGATAATAGTGTACAAAAATTGGTATAGGAAAATATTTCCTTAAAGAAATAATTAGAATTGATTTGTGTGGACAATTATGCAACAAAATTAAGATATGAAAATATATCTTTGTTAAAGGAGATAGAATCCCTTAAGATCTCATTATCTAGTTTCGTTAAAGGGAATGAGAAATTTAAATCAACTTTAGGAGTACAAAATTTTGTAAATGATAAACATGGATTAGGATATACCATTTATAATATCCCTTTAAGTAATGTGACCAAATTTGTTAAGGGAAAGAATTTAAAAGAGGAAGAACTATCTAGGCCATCATCATCTATCTCCCATTCTAAGAAGAATCACCATGCATTTATATATGTATCTAGGCTTTTATTGAGGAAGAATGTGCATGGGACCAAAAATAGGCGTAATTTTTTTACAATTGCACAAACTTTATATCATCCTCATTTTAGACAAATTTGGTCAATTTACAATCATGTCCCCTATATGGATTTACAACTTTATAAGAACATGGATAATGGTCATTCTAGGGCATGGAGTATATATCATTATCATTTTCATTATGACATAAGACCTAGATAAGCACCGTATGAAATGAGACAAAAAATTTCTTACTAGGTAAAGGTATCATGAACCTAGAAGCTATGATGATATTAGACCTAGATATAGTTTTAGAAATGCATATAGTAGTGATACACCTTGTTTTTCCAATCATGGATGTTCTGGGCAGGCTCAACATTTTTTTTTATGATAGATTAAGAAATGTGAATGTTTCGTCAAATGGTCGTGGTAGGTATGTTACTATTAATTAAGGACTCAAGATGATGTGAATACTAAATGTTTGTTAAATTTGTAGGCCTATTAAGGGTATCTCCTAGAGTATTAGAAGAGGAAAATTACCAATATACATTATGAACCAAAGAAGAGAAGAAATCAGATGAAATTGATGATATTCGAAAAAGGGAGGTAAACCTTCACTTTGTTCATAGTTTAATGAATGAAATAAGCATGATTCTTTATTATTTGATTTTTGGTTGATGTTCTGGATGACTATGCAATGTCTTTGAATTTAAATGTCATTTGATTTTTTGAAAGCTTCATGAATGATTTGTTATGACTACCTTGCATAAGTAAGAAAGTAAAAAATGTTTAAGATAAATGTTATTATTATATGCTTGATGTTTTCTAAGTCATGATGTATTTTTACATTAGAAATTGTGTAATGCAGTTTATAAATATGGCTTTTAAGTTTCTTAATGCCTTTAAACAATTTGAAGTGAGTCCTTATTAGTTGAATGTTTCATGTATGATATGTTAATTCTACATGACAAGATGTTGCGTTATTGCACAAGGAAGCATGTAGAAATATTTGGACATTTTTTTATGATAACTATTAATCATGAATTTTTGACCTTGTTTATGACATATTGACCCCTTTCCTATTTTAAATTTTGCATATGTGAAAATTATTACTTTTATTGAGGAGGAACTTTGATGTCATTAGTGATTCTATAAAAATGGAGGTTTTATAATTCACTTATCAAAGAAAGAAGTTTAATGTTTTTGATAAATTCTAAAATTTGATAAATTGTCTCCATGCTTTTGTTTTATGAAAGAGTTTGAAAATTTTATAATAAAATAAGATTTTTGATACTAGAAAACATTGATTTGTAACCATTAAGGTTTGCTAAATTTAAATGATTCATGACATGAATTTAAAATTTAGATAATCCATGTTAATGTCTTAAGACTTCCATTAGAATTTTTGAATAATTATTAAAATGGATAAAACTTTATGCCTTCAAAAAATTTTAATGTTGGACTATGTTTTGGTTAAGGGGGAGTTTAAATTTCTTAAATTGCATGAATTTAGTTCAAATATATGATTTTCATAAGGCAAAGAGAAATTAAGGGTATTTGAATTTTTAAAATAGTTTTTGAAGCCTTGAGTGACATTTGATATTTTTATTACATTTTTTATTGAAGGCTTTGGTAATGGAGCATTATGCATAAACTTAAGGGAAGCCTAGCTAGTCTCATTTCAACAAGTTGCATCAAGTTATATCACATTTTAAGGCAGTTAATTGCTTTTTGATGACTATGTATCTTTGTAAAATTTTTTAAATGAGACATTGGATTTATAGGACCCCCTTTGGGGTTTTATGATGTAGTATTTTGAGTTTGTCATGTTATGTTTCATTAAGGAGAAGCATATTTAAGAGGCAATTTTCAAATGATTTTGAAAATTTTTAAATGACACCAAGAAATAATGTTTGGTAATAGGAATAATTTATGTGAATTTAATTTTTTATATTTGATATGTCTTTTTCTATTGATATTGGACTAATGTGCCCTTTTGCTTGAGAATTTCTTGATGATTGCAAAAAGTGGGAGAATATGTGTGATATTAACTCGAGGAATGCAAAAATGGATGCAAAATTTTTGTACATGGTTTAGGTTAGTAAGTGATGTGATTTTGCACGTTGTATGATTTTTTTATGTTTTATATTGTTGATATCATATTGTTTTGTCATCACAAAAGGGTGATATTGCTTGAACTAAGGGTCACTCTACCTTTGTTTTGATAATGACAAAACAATTCTATTAATGGTTGTAGTTTTTTTGATGTGTTAAAAAGGAAAGAATATATTTAAAGACAAGGTTGTCTTTAGATGTTCTTGAAGAAAAATGAAAGAAAATTTGTGACTATAAAGCATACTTTGGACCTTTAGAATTGAAGAACATGATTTGGATTTGTTTATGCAAGTTGAACCAAGTAGAGATGAATGAAGAAGAACATGGCAAAAAGAAGAACATTGGAACTAAAGTTAACAGAAGATATAAGATGGAAAGTCAAGACCAAGAATAGTGAATTTGATAATTTTTTTTTGTAAGTTTTAGTATAAGCCTCTTATTTAGTCTTACCATTGTATTGAAAGGGCTCACATTAAGCATTTTATATTCATAATTAGTAATTTTACATATAGGATGCATAATAAAAAGGAGTTGCGTGTAATTATTGTGTTTGAAGATTCTCTCGATGTATAAATGAACAATTATATATGATTATATGTGATGTAAGTATGTGTGAAGTAATGTTATGTTAAGTTGAGTGAGTAAATGTATTGAATTATGTGAGTTAATTAGATAAATTGTGAAATAAAGTGTATGAAAATGATAGGATGAATTAAGAGGATGAAATGTGCTAATATATGTGAAAATATGAAATTGAAGGTGTGAGGATAACTTATTAAAGTTAAGTTATATGATTGTGAAAACATTGTGTGAATATGTAATTTACATATGTTAAGAAGTGTTTGTTGATGTTATAAAATGATTGGAATGTGTATAAATGTGTTAAAAATTGAATTAGATTGAATTAATGCATTTAAAGTTGAAAAAACTAGTCTAAATACTAGACTGCTTAATTAATTAGGTATATTGGTCAACCAGTTGAAGCCTAAATTGTATTCTAACAACTAGAAACCAACAATAAAGTTTGTCTAATGAACATAATTGTTGGGAAACGGTCATAAATGGGTCGTAGGAGAATTTTAGGCTATAAATATGTATGTTGTGTAAGTTATTCATTTACCAAAAGAAGCTTATGAAACAGTCTTACAAAGAGATTGATCATTAAAACCTTGCATTTGTGATTTTTGGCAAGGTTTTGGTGATTTTGTGAGTAGTTTTAAATGGTTTATATATGCATTCATTCATAAGTGTTGTGTCAGCTCTTAAACACCTTGATAAGTTAAAGCGTAACATTCTAGAAGGTGATTTGTAAAAAAAGGGTATTTGAGAACATTTATTTTTAAGGATAGAAATATTGTTAGTGAAAATTATGATAAAGGCTATTCTTAAACCTTTTAAAAGAAAAGTGTTGATAGGTTATTCTTAAGCCTTTAAAAAGAAGAGTATTAAGACGTTATTCTTAACCCTTAGAAAAAGAAGAGTGAAAGGTTATCATTAATCCTTGAAAAAGGGTTTGTAATTGTTGACATTGTATTTGTTTTTTGATATATAAAAAATTCTCAACAAGGTTATTAGGGAGTAGACGTAAGAGAAAGTAGATATCTCCAAACTACTATTAATTAGTTATGCTCTCTCTTCCCTTACTATTTTATTTTAAAAGTTATTTATATTGTTCTTATAATTGTTTATATTATCTTTAATTTGTAAAATTTGCTTTCACATTCCTAGAAATTGGTAAAATTAAGACCAATAACCTAGAAGAAATTTTTTAAGTCCTCGATTCACCCCCTCTTAAGTGCCATAGGTCTAACAAGCCATAATCAATGGTACCCTTTAACTAGTGAATAATTTGTTTTGTTACTTGTCAGTGAGAATTAGAGGGAAAATGAAGAAACTAATAGAGCTAACTGACTGTTTAAAGTAAGACATTGAAGAGAACTAATAATGCTTCTACATTGATCACCATTTTGCAATGAGATACTTGTGTCTTTAGAAATGATAGGATGAGTGACCATTAACATGGATCATGGATTGCTATCTGTGATTACTTTGTATCAAAAAAGAATCTCAATGTATTTATTTTAAGTGAGAAGTAGTCTAGAGGATAAATGTTGAACTCAATACTAAAAAAGTGGTACAGGTGACCCAAGTATCAGAAGTCTTGTTGTAAATGCTGAATGAAGGCATCAATTTTATAAAAATTTAAACATGTGACAATTAAATCATAAACATAGAAGAGTAGAAAAATATGGTCATATCCATCAATAAACAAATATAAGAAACACCGACGACAGAAAATCTAAAACCAAGTTAGTAAAGAAAGGTGGATAAAACTAGGGACAAGATGCCTATTCGAGGTTATATAATGATCACCTGAGATGAAAAAAATAATTAAAATTTTGGAGATCACCACATCCCTGAGGTTCAGATATATAAACTGCTTCATTGAGATGGTCGGGGGTCATGGAAGAAAACATTACTAACATTAGCAAGTTTTTAGACTTCAAACTTAACTTCAAAGGGAGTCTAAATTTTTTTTTTCAGACTTTAGACTAGTAATTTCAAATAGAGTGTTAAGTTTTTGATAATGGCTTTACTGATTACCAAAAGAATGAAATGATGGTTAAGTTAAAAATTGTATGTTCTTTAACAAAAGAGAAATTTGAGTTCTAAATTGATATACCATACCAACAATCCACTAAGGATATTCTTTCTTTAGAATCTGACTCACTTGAAAAATGATTAATATAACATCTCATTAGAGGCGTTGTTAAGCTAACATATGAACCAAAAATTTCAAGGAAAGTTAAATATCTCATGAGTCATTATATGTCACACCATAACCTCTTAGAATCAAATAAATTATTTGTTAATCAATTATTTATTGTAACCAGTTCTAATAATTTGTAAGAAACATTAGCCTGTCTAAAATGGAGAGCTACAATGAATGAGGGAACAAATTTCTTACAAAAGAATGAGATGTATAACTTGTGGATTGTTGATACAAAGGTTACTTGGTTGTCAAACTTTACTGCAAGTCATGCGTTCCTTTGTAGGGCAATCTCACTTAGGTTCGCTTAAGCAAGAAGCAACCTTCTCATGTGAATGTCACCGAATAATTCCTATAGCTCTCGAACACCTCACGTGCACATTTGTGTTTCACTCATACATTGAAAATCACATCAGTGTACAACAAGAGAATAAAATCAATAAGAGATATAATACAGTTGAAATCAATCTTTCATTAACTCTCACAAAATGTCAATAAAAGGATCAAATACCTCCTCCTCAAAGTACTATATGAGGACCCCCTACTCTAAGCTCTTACAAGAGAACTCCCCAAAAAGGTCTCAACTCTCTAAGTTGTCTCTCTTATGAGTGAAGACCAAATGATATAATAATTTAAGCTCTAACTCTAATGAGCTATTTATAGGCTCTTTGCTTATAAAACAAATATAGGATAACTAAGACTTTGAGATTTTTACCAATCCCAACAACTAAGATCACATGAATCAGACTAATAAGAAGACACCTCCTTCATCTTAAGACTCTTCTAGTTGGTTACATTATATCAAAAGCTAATAAGATAAAGATTACATGCAATATGGGAAAAGGTCTTCCATATTGTAAAGATTCCCATGATCTTCAGAATTTCAGTCCCATATAGTCTCTGTCTATTGGATTTTATGTTTATCCCATATGATCTTCAAGTTAATCTCACCACATAATTAATTTCCACATCATTCGTAGTTGTCAAATCACTGCAGATGTATTTTGCAGGTCACCAAGCCTTATCTGCACATAGGTCCACCAATGCACGTCCATTGACATGTCCATCTTCTATGATCAAGCTCACTCACAGTGCAGTCTCATCAATAAGTATAAGTCACAATCCAAGTCAATATAAAACCTTGTAGATTTTACATATCTTTAACTTGCCTTGTTGAAGTCATGTCTACATGCACTCTCACATTTGCATGCCTTCACGCATCCTCGTGCTCTGATATGGTCAGTATGCCTTCACACATGCTCATGTATCCTAGAGTCTTGCATGACTTAGCCTGCCAACTACATGCGGTCTCACATCTGAATCTCATGTATTATTATAGATTTCTGTCAATATGTGTTTACGCATGCCCACGTATATTGAATCTCGCCTAATTTCAAGATCTTTGCTGATGCTTCTTGCATTACTCTCCTACTATCACGAAGTGACAGTTTGGCATACCGAGCTATGAGGTTTCTTAGGAAGACTCTGGAATTCTTTAAAAGAATCTTCACGCATCTAGAGTTAGGTGGAATAATCTAGAAGACTCTCCATTAATCTAGAGTTAGGTGGAAGACTCAAGAACCTACATGTGGTAGGTGTGGTAGGAGGGAATGGGTGGTAGAACATTATAGAAATTCTTTGTAGCCATTAGATCAAATAAATCCCTATTGTCTATTGAGGAGGTGGAAGGCTATAAATAGCCTAATGGTCTTCATTTGTAAAGCATCATATAAGCCTCTTAATTGTAAAGTTCTCTCTAATTGTATAGCTCTCTTGAGTAATAAAAGCATTCTCCAAGTTCTCCAAAGTTATCTTGTGTTATTTTCATCTTTCTTATTTCATATAGCTTCTGCCAAGTGTTTAATCAAAGTATTCTTAAGAAGTACTTGTAAGAGGTTGAACTAGCATTCTAGCCGTGGTAGGCACTCCTAAATGGAGGAGTTGGTATCAGTTGGAGGAGTTGGTATCAGTTGGTTAATGTCACACAGTTGGTTAATAGGAAAAGTCTGAGCCCATAACAGTTGGTATCAGAGCCCAACATCGGTGAGGAAGTCAAAATACCAACTGAGTTGATCAGAGCATAAACAATTCTAAACAAGTAAGTCCTTCATTTAAACTCTACTTATTGTCTGTTTGAAAGATGGTTGGTGCAGGAAGTGAGACTACCCACGTTGAGGGAGCTTTCAAGCAATCCAACCATGGAAGATCAAGGTTGAGGGAAATCTTGGAAGACATTAATGAAAGGCTAGTAAGAGCAGAGCTTGTCGTAATTGAGGGGCAAGAGAAGATCAAGGAGCATGAGCACTGTATCGAGGAGCTAGAGAGAAAACATGAGGAAGTTTGTGGAGAGATGCAAGGTGCCTTAAACAGAGCCTTCCCATAATGTCTAGGTGAAATAAAGATCTTAAGGGGAGTCTTCCAATCTGAGATTGCTATGATGAAGGAAGAGCTCGAGTATGTTTCCAATGAGTTGAAGGAGACCAAGGATGAGCTCATGGTGTGTAAGAAGACAATCAATCAAGGGGGAAGCGTTGCCATCCTGAAGATGGTCACCAATCCTTCGAGGGTGGATGTTCCAAGCCGTGGATGTTTAAAGGGTCGAGGAACGTAAAGGAGGTGGACAACTTTCTGTGGAGTTTGGAGTGATATTTCAAGACAACTAGTGCTATAGAGGACACCAAGAAGATTGATAATGCCACACTCTTCCTTGATGACACCACAATGGTATGGTAGAGGAGGAGATATGGGGCTGAAAGAGGGACATGCACCATCAATACATGGGCTGAGTTCAAGAGAGAACTCGAAAGGCAATTCTACCCTGAGAATGCCGAGGAGGAGACAAGGGCCAAGTTGAGGCACCTCTATCAAGATGGAAACATAAGGGACTACGCGAAGGAGTTCTCCGAAGTGCTCTTAGAAAGACCCGATTACCCCAACAAGAAGGCATTCTTTGTATTTAAGGACGGCCTCCAAAATTAGGTGAAGATGGAGATAAAACACCATGAAGCATAAGACCTTGCAAGTGCCATTGCCATTACCGAATCCCTCAGCAGGTTTCAAAAGCCCAAGAAGCCTAGGTACCATAAAGATGAAGGTAACAAGGATAAGAGTGAGGGAGACCACCTACTTGGCAAGGAAAAATTTTACAAGCATGGCAAGAATAAGAAGGGCAACAGCACGAGGGAGACCAAGGTAAGTAAAAGTCCCAACTTAAATGTTTCCTTTGTGATGGTCTGCATAGGGTAAGAGATTGCCCGAAGAAGAGCAAGCTCTCGACATTGATCAAGGAGAAGGAGGAGAGTCAACCCAAAGAGGTAAGGATATGTTCCTTTCAACTCCTCAATGCCGTCAAGAAGATTCTTAAGTCTGAGAAGAAGGGACGCTTGTACGTGGAAGCCAAAGTTGGTGGCTAAGTGGTGAAAACATTAGTAGACATAGAAGCTACCATTAACTTCATTCGATTAGATGAAGCGAAACAGCTAGGCATCAAGTATACTGAGGATAGAGGGTGGATCAAAGCCATCATCTCCGAGTCTACTTCCATATATAGGAGTGTTTGAAGCATTAAGGTATGCCTAGGCGATTGTTGTGGCTTAATTAACCCTTAGGTTGTTTCATTGGATGATTATCCTATAGTGCTCAGTATGGAGTTCATTGATAGCATAAAGGTGATGCCTATCCCGTTTGTCAATGCCATGTGCATCTTGGAGGAAGGTAAGATGTGTACCATGTTGCTATCAAGGGAGACCAATATCCCAGTTAAGAGCATTTCGGCAATCCAACATTTTGAAGGGAAGCTACTTGACATATTGAAACTTCCACTAGGAGAAAGGTAAATTGTGAGGGTACAATGGTGCAAGGCATGGTACCTCCAAATTTTGGTGAAAATAGGAGGCAACCAAAGGAGTCAATGGATGAACACTCCAAGTTTGTGGAGAAGGCGAACTTAATGGCATGGAGCCATTTTCTCAACCGTTCGAAGACTATATAGATGCAAGAAAGTTGGCAAGATTTTGTGGCATCGTGTGACTTGGTGATGAAGCCAAATTTAGAGGATTAACCGTTAAGAATGATGTAAGAGGGAAGGCAAGTTTGGGAGCTATCATAAGTCTGAGAAGTCCTTTGGTGAATTCCTTCAAGGTAAAAAAGGAGCATAGTCCATAATCCATGAGTTTGAGAGAATTGGCAAGTCGAGCGAGGACATGCCGATTCCCGTATAAAGGTGGGAAGTCAAATACCAAAGGCAATCAACCATTCAGACTAAGGAGGAAAAGGTTAAGGAAGGAGAATATGGAGCAGTATAACAATTGTGCAAGACTTAAGCAATGAGGGCATTGTCAAGTTGAGTGGGGAGAATGTCCTGAAGTGATAGTTTGGTGAACCAAGCTACGAGGTTTCGTAGGAAGACCTTGGAATTCTCTAGAATAATCTCCACACATCTAGAGTTAGGTGGAATACTCTATAAGACTCTCCATTAATAGAGTTGGTGGAAGACTTTAGAACTTACATATGGTAGGTTTTGGTACGAGGGAGTAGATGGTAGAAAATTCTAGAGATTCTTTGTAGTCGTTAGATCAAATAAATCCCCAATATCCATTGAGGAGGTGGAAGGCCATAAATAGCCTAAGGGTCTTCATTTGTAAAGCATCACATAATCCTCTCAATTGTAAATTCTCCCCCCCCCCCAATTGTATATCTCTCTTGAGTAAAAATAGCATTCTCCAAGTTCTCCAAAGCTATCTTCTGTTATTGCCATCTTTTTTATTTCATATAGCTTCCACCAAGTGTTCAATTAAAGTACTCTTAATAAGTACTTTTGAGAGATTGAACTGGCATTCTAGTTGTGGTAGGCAATTCCAAATTGAGCAGTTTACAAGTGCTATATGGTTCGTCAGTAGTAAAGGTTCGAGCCTATGACACTGCTCGCAAGTTTCTTTGGCCTTTGCTCGCCTACTCATAACACTTTGTCTTTTTCCCTCGTCAACAAACGCCCCTCCCTCGATCATCCCGCCTTCCTCATGCCGACTCGCATGTTAAGCATTGGCTAAGGATTCTTAACACTTGCACAATCCTGCAACTTGGACTTAAGGGTCTAACAATTATCCACTATGAAAAATAATAGTGGGATGTTGATGGGTTTATTTTATAAAGTGTAAAACAAATGGAGAAATTTCAAGGTATAAAAGAAGATTGTTAGTGAAAGGGTACACCAAAATATATGGGATAGATTATATAAAGACCTTTGCTCCATTAACCAAAATTAATAGTAGACCATGACAATCAGTACCAATGTTACAATATATGATGGAATTACATTCATCATTTGAGATTTGATGATCAACACTAATTAAGTATTCTTAAAAAGTACTTGTAAAAGACTGAATTAGCATTCTAGCCATGGTAGGCATTCCCAAATCGAGGAGTTTGCTAGTGTCGTATAGTTCGATGGTAGCAAAAGTCTAAGCCCATGACACTACTTACAAGTTTCTTGGGCCTTTGCTTGCCTACTCGCAAGACTTTGTCTTATTCCCTCGGTAACACCCCCTCGATCAACACGCCTTCCTCATGCCAAGTTGCATGCCAAGCATTGGCTAAGGCTTCCCAACACTTGCACAATCCTGTAGCTTGGACTTAAGGGTCTAACAATTATCCACTATAAAAAATAATAGTGAGAAGTTAATGGGTTTACATTACAAAATGTAAAAAAAATGACGCAATTGCAAGGTAAAAAAGAAGATTATTAATGAAAGGGTACATCAAAATATATGGGATAAATTATATAAATACCTTTTCTCCATTAGCCAAAAGTAAATCTATACCATGATATCCAATTCCAATGCTACAATATATGATGGAATTACATTCAACATTTGGGATTTGATGATGAAGACTAATTAAGTCATCAATAAGTGCCTTTACTCTTTGATGATGTTATGAAATATATATATCATTACATTTGAATTTCTGAAGGTCTATATTGAATTAAAGTTATCTAGTCTAAGATACATGTCCAAAAGAATGAGTTAATTCTTACTAGGATGAATAAAAGGATTGAAGGGTCATGACATAAGGAAACACTTCCTTACTAAGGGAAGATAAAATCCAAGATAACAACAGTTGATCCTTTTGAAAACATATATCCTAATATGAATTTAAAATGGTAATTTTTGACATTGTCTGGTGATGGAATAAAATAGTTAGGCGAGGCATAATTGTGGTCAATGAGACCTATTAATTTTTTCTAGTTGATAATAGGTATAAATTGATCCTACCATATCAAATAGTTTTTAGGTGTAATCTTGCCTGTGAATGTTTGGTTAGAAGAGAATGAAGACAATGGCAAGTTCATAAAAGAAGAAAGAGAAGGCAACGTGGGGTTTGGGACTTGTTCTTTAAATAGTGAAGAAATAGATTTAAAAAAAGGGTGAAATACTAAAAATAGTTTGTTAAGGCTTTATTACTAAGTATACAATTAACTCTTCTTATTCTTATTAAAGGGAATGATACAAGTATGCATACACCCTTGGTATAAAGAAATTAAAATACTAATAATCAACAATTTTAATTTAGGATTTTAACCAACATTTTTAATTTACAACTGTATAGTATCATAATTATAAAGAAGATATTAGAGAAATCCACAAATAGGAGATATGACTCAATAACCCTTGATTAGAACTTATAATAGCGTTGTTTATCATTGCCATTTTACTTCTATTGTGTCAACAATCATCCTTTTGGAGTTGGTTAATAATGCAGCTCTCATAGAAGCCTTATAGAGAATAATTACTAGCACACCCAAGCTTAAGATAGCCTAGCCTTAGTTTATAGGATAGATGATACTTTTTTCATCCTAACTAGAGTGTTTGAGTAATCTATTACATGTTTAGGATAAAAGGTTAACAAATTTTTCACTACATGGTTCTCTTTAGGATCACAAATACCTTAACTAGGCCATATGGGAGACCATTTGAGCATTATTAGAACATAAAATTGTGAGGCAAGCATATGTTAACTATTTTTATTTCATTGTTGCTCCTTTCCTAATTTTCTAACCTTGCTTTCTTATGAGCCTAAACTTACGATCTCCGTGCATGTAGAGGGTGGTAGTGGAATTAGATTAGTCCACTTGGAATTTATACTAACTTGTGATGGATAAATTTAAATTTGAATAAGTCTTTTGCAGTAAAAGAATGTGGCAAAACTAAAGCAATTTGAAGTGTTTCAAAGCGATTTTTATAAGTAAATTTGTAAAGAAGAAGCTTAAGGAAGCTAACATGGCTCAGAAATTGATGGATATAGGTTACAAGTATGTTAAAGCTTCCTATAAAATAAAAAAAATTACTTTCTAAACTCCGAAAAGATGACATATCCTTTTATTAACATATTTAATGGATTTTTTAAGTTGTTAAAAATTTGACATCCAAAATTAAACTTTGATTTTTTGCTTCTTTAATTGAGTTTATTAATGCTCTTCAAATAGAGTAATAAAAAAGAGTGATTAGGCATGAAGAAATAAATAAAGGTGCTTTATAGGCTAAGGATAAACAAAGCACCAAGAGTAAGAAGTAGCATTGGAATAAGAAGGAATGTGATAGTAGCAAGAATGTAAGCAAAAAAGGGAAATTTCCTCCATGTCAATATTGAAGAAAACTTCATGTTTACATAAACATTACTAGTTTAGGCCTGATGTTCATTGTAGGTCATGAAATCAATTAGGTCATATGGAAAAAGTCTATAGAAATAAGAAATAGGTAGGATAAAAAGTTCAAGTGGCTGATTAACAAAAGGAGGAGGATGAACTTTTTTATTACAATTTGTTTTGCAAACAATAAGGTTAATTAATAATTATTAATTAATATTGGTTTCACTCATCATATGACACATGATGAGTCTATATTCAAGGATCTTGACAAGTAATTTTCTTCTAAAGTCAAAATTGGGAATGAAGATTAAATTAGGGTTAAAGGAAACAAAAGTGTTACATAAATTAGGCTCAAGTATAAAAATAACTCCTAATAATTTATTTGTACCTTATATTGATCAAAGTTTATTGAATGTTAAGCAACTGGTTGAAAAAGATTAATCTATTATTTAAAAAAAACGAATGTGATCTTTGATTTTGCTGGAAGTGAATTGTTCTCTATAAAGATGAAGAGAAAAGTTTTGTACTTGACTAGAAGTAGGACGGGTCTCATGCCTATCTAAGTCTTGTTAATCTATCTCAACTCTAGCACAAAAGGATTGGACATTTTCATTATTTTACTCTTGCTTTTTTGCATAATAATGAATTATTTTAAGATTTACCCACTATTGAAGAAGGAAATAGAGTTTATGAAGTTTGCTAAATAAGAAAGTAGTCTAGATTACCATTCCTATATAATAAGGCTTGAAAAACAACAAAAAAAACTCCAACTTGTTCACACAGATGTTATCATCTAATTAAACCTACATCTTTGAATGATAGTAGGTACTACATTATTTTCATTGATGATTTTGGTAGATTATGTTATGTTTATTTTATGAAACTGAATACAGGTGTTACTGTGGTGTTTTGGAAGTTGAAGAATTAGATTAAGAGTCAAAATGGTCACAAAATTTAAGCAATTAAGTCTAATAATGAGACTGAACATAATTTTGATAGATTTAACAAAATTTGTGAAGATGTAGGAATTGAACATCAATTAATAGCAACCTACTCCCCATATCAAAATAGTGCCAGCAAGCTTAAGAACAACACTATAATGGAGATGGGAAAATTTTTCTATTTAAGAAATTTTTGCTTAAGAGATTTTGAAAAAAAAGCTGTGAACATTGCAATTTATTTGCTAAATAGGATACCTACAAAGAAGTTGAAAGGTGAAACATAATTCAAATCTATTATGGTTACAAACCTTCTATGCAAAATTTAAAGATTTTTAGTTACATATGTTACACTCATATTCTTGATGTGAAAAGAGATACGTTGGATAATAAGACACTTGTTAGGTTTTTAATTAGCTACAACTATAACACTAAAGGCTACAAGGTCTATCTACCTTTTATTTGAAAAATAATTATTAGTAAAGATATCAAGTTTGATGAATTTGCAGTAGGGAACTAAGAAAAATCTAAAGTAGAGCATGTTAAGATTGTAGATTCAACTTCTAAAAAAATTTAGGAGGAAACCCTTGATGAAACTATAGATTATATTCCTACTAGAAGTACCATATTACACTTTGAAATTTATTAAAAGTGAAACATTGCAATACTTAAGCTTGTAGGTTTGAAGTTGTGAAAAATTCAAAATAGTTTTCCATAATGGAGGAAGAGCTAAAGATGATAGGGAAAAATAAAGCATGGATTTTGGTAGATAGGACAACTCACAAAAGGCTTATTATACCAAGCTAAATGCTGAACGATCTACAGAAATGCAAGGCTAAGATTGTGGTAAAAGGGTATGGTCAGCAATCTGGGCTAGATTTCTAGAAGACATTTACACATGTAGCTTGAATTGATACAATCAAAATGATTCTAACACTTATAACTCCAAGAGAAAGAAAAATCTATCATTTATATGCCAAGTCTTTTTTTTTCTCAATGGCTACCTAAAGGAGGCGATTTTTGTTGAGTAACTTGAATGTTTTGTTAGGAAGCGAGAAGAAGAAGACAATATTTATTTGCTTAAGAAGGCCTTGTATAGTTTGAAATAAGCTCTTTAAGCTTGGTATAGAAAAATTGATTATCACATACTCCATGTTGGATTTGAGGAAAGCTCGAGTGAATCAACTCTTTATGTGAAAGCTACTAATGATGAACTAATTGTGGTTTCTTTGTATGTTAATGATTTACTTGTTCCAGGAAGTAATTTAAGATTAGTATAGCAATTCAAAGACTAAATGGTGAAGATCTTTGAGATGACAGATTTGGGAGAAAATTTCATACTTTCTTGGCATAAAAATTCAACAATCATAGCAAAGGATTTTATTTGGACAAAAAAAAAAGTGTGCGAACAATGTTATGAAGAAATTTAATATAGAAAGTTGCAAGTTTGTATGTAGTCCATTAATGCAAGATGGAAAGCTAAGTGAAGAAGATGACAATGAGAATAATGATGAAGGCTTTTATAGGAGTCTTATAGATTGTTTAACGTATTTAACATCAACAAGACCTGATATTTTGTATTATGCTAGTCTATTGTCCAAGTTTATGCATTGTTCTTGCAACTCAGATTTAAAGGTTGTGGAAAGAGTGCTTTGATACATTAAAGGCACTACTAAATTCAGAATATTTTAAACAAAATTGAAGAAGTTAAAGCTACTTGGATATGTTGATAGTGATTAGGAAGGATCTTTTGATGATATGAGGAGTAGCTTAGGATATATATATAGCCTTGACTCAGGATGTTTCTCTTAGAAATCGAAGAAATAAGAAGTTGTGGCTCAATTAATGGAAGAAGCATAACATATTGTTGCTATTATTGTTGTAAATTAAGCATTATGGTTAAGGAATTTATTGACTGATTTGAATCATGATCAAAGGAAGCTAACGTAAATTTTTATAGATGACTAGGCTGCTGGTATTATTTTTAACAATCTAGTACTTTATGGCAAGACAAAGAACTTTAGAGAAGTGCAAAAGAATAAGAAAATTACTACAATACATTGTGGTTTGCAGACATCATGCATATTTCTACTACTGAATAATAGGTCAATGACAAGTTTTCATCTGATTGAAAATAGTTACTTGATTTTAGGGATTATGAGAATTTTTTTTTAATTTTTAGAAACAAACATTCTTCATTTTTTTAGGAGTGTTT
The DNA here is from genome assembly GCA_028565735.1 of Pinacopodium congolense. Taxonomy (NCBI): domain Eukaryota; kingdom Viridiplantae; phylum Streptophyta; class Magnoliopsida; order Malpighiales; family Erythroxylaceae; genus Pinacopodium; species Pinacopodium congolense. Next base: position 23,462 of record JAOXYD010072954.1, read on the forward strand.
ACTCTCAGATGTATAAATTCCTACCATCATTAACTGCAAATTAGCATTTAAATTTCAGTCCTTTCTTATATACTTTTCAAGTCTGTAACTTTGCAATTTTTCTGGAGACATATCAACCCTTCTCGTGTTAATGATAAGGCCACCTCTAAAGCTTGATTTTCTTCCCTTGCTACTGTTGCAAAGGTATATATAATTTTCTCATATACCCCATGTTTTTTTCATTAGAGATGATACACATCATTCATGTTTGTAGCTATTAGTACAAGGTTACGATTTTTATGTGTGACACTTATTAGTTTATGCCTTTGCAACCAATTAGTTTATTTTAATTAAATAAAAGACGTTCTTTATCTTTGATTATTTGTTAATTATTTAGTTATTAATCATAAAGATAAAATTCTTGGGATAATTACTCTGCAATTAGAAATTATAATGCAATTATAATTATGAGATTCGAATTGCAATTTTATATTATTCCTAAAATGTTCTTAGTCATAGTTTCATTAAGGCGAGATATTGATGAAACAGTTAGACTAGTACATGTTTTGTTTCTTTCTTATGAAGAAAGTAATTGATCTTATAGATTAAAGTGTGGAGACACTTAAACAAATATGTGGGTGTTTATTAGAGAATAAGTTCCTTGAACTGACCCGATTAAAAAAATCTCGAACGGAACATTATTTGTGTGTCTGTGCATTATCTCATTATAATGGTTGTATAATTGATCCTTAGACTTGAGATTACAAAAGTTATTTCGTATAGGAATTACTATATTTTGATGCTACTTATGATCTGTTCTTTGGAATAGTTCAATTCGGTAGTTATTAGGTATAGTATGAACTATATGGAGATAGTTGAGTAAATCAATATGGATTAACGAATCTAAAGTAAATAGGGAGAATGTAACACTGTTCTTGGTTTGTATTGATTTGGTAATCTCTGGCCAGAGTGAATTGAGATTTGGAAAAGTTGTTTTCAAATATCATTTATAAATCATTTACTAATTACCAAGAATGAACATGATTGGATTATTTAGAATAGACACTAGTTCCATATCTAAGTCCAATTGGATGACCAAATGATTAAATTAGACATCATAACTATGCATGAATAGGTTAAGTCAAACTATTTTGGCATTCCAAAAATTTGGATGGTCATGACCTATTGCTAGACGTTAATCATGATCTATGATTAGATATTGTTTAATTAGAGAATTAAAGATAAATTAAAAGGATTTATAATTTATCTAATTCTAATTGTGAATTAAAAATAGAATTTATAATAATTTCCAATATATTCGGAACTTAATAGGTTACACATAAAAGGTTTATAAAAGAGAAAGTGAAATTTTAATTAAGTAGGACTTAATTGAGAAGTTTTAGAAACTTGAAAGATCAATATGTGATATTTGATCTAATTAGTACTAATTTGTAATTAGGACTAAAGTTTGACCCTAGTTGTAATATTGATAACATTTAAGAATATGAAAAATATGATTTTTCACATATAAGGAAAAATTAGAAAAACTAAAGCTAGCACTTTACCATTTTTCCTCTCAAATAGTTTGAGTTTTCTCTGAATAAATCTGTAGATAAAGTTAGAGGCTGAACGATTGAACAGTTTGTGAATTGACGGATTCGTGAACTAAAAAGTAACAAGAAAGCATAATCAAGTTAGTGTAATTCTGATGATGTTTTTGTTACATATGTTTCAAATTAAATTATATTAAAGTTAATCCTCTTGAAAAATTTTAAAATTATTTTGCTACACCTAGATTTGATCTTGCCTTTATGTTCTAATAGTGGTATTATAGCCACCCTTAACAAATGTAATTTGATTCATAGTCTTGATTCTAATGTTATTTGATATGTGCAAAAGTGTTACTATTAATTTTACTTTAGAAATGTTGTAGATAAAATTATGAATATTGTTTCCAAAATAGTTAGCAATATGATGTTGTTTTTTGCCTATGCTTTGGAAGAGTTCCATACATGATGATTGTTGCTTCCTGTTGCCCACTGTTTTGTTTTATCATAGTCTAATATATTCTTTTTTTATCTTAACAATTTTTTTTCTAGTAAAGCATGAAATTTTTTTATCAGTTTGGGTGCCTGGCGTGATTTCTAAAAATAAGGCAATCTGATTGTTCTCTGCTTTCTTGAAACATAATGTATGATTCAAATTTTACAAGGTTTCAAACTTGGATGGTTGTGTAAAGGAAATTGTTTCTTTCACATTTTAAAATTTTTATTGACATGCATCTTGAAGCTTATGTCATTGGTTTCTGAAAAATTCATGAATGAAGTTCATGGATTTTTGGAAATGTTTAACTACGTTCACGTGTTTTTCTGGACATGTTCTGGATACATGTTCATTGTTGCCTTACATTTTTGGAAAATATTGAATGATGATTCAAAGTATTCTGGACATGTTTTGTTTCAATCCATTTTGAGTTCCTTGGCTTTTCATAATCTTGCTTCTAGTATTGTCGAAATTGTTTTCATTACTCATTCATAAACGAAAGTCTTTTACAATGGTTTCATTAATTCATGGTTTATTTCGTTTTCTATTGTTCAAGAGGTTTAATGTAAGCTTTAATGGAGGCACTGTTAAGATGGAACTCATTTATTACATAACGTTTACATTATTGGAAATGGTTTCTGTTGAACCAAGGGAGGTTCCAATCTTGGTTTTGATGATAACAAAACATGCTTAATCACTAATGGTTTAAGTTTATG
>JAOXYD010072955.1:0-12575 GCA_028565735.1 Pinacopodium congolense
GCTTCTTACAATTTAGGCCTTATTTTGTTGATTTAAGAGTGGAACAAATCTTAAATATTAGAAGTGAAAGAAAAGACATTGATTTGATCATAACCTTGTCTTGATTTAGTGAAGTTGCCCTAGGATAAGTCCCTTAATCCTTAATTAATCTGGTTAGATCGTTGAAAACCATTTCATCAATTAAGCAACTTTAAAGTTAAGTTAAGTCTTTCTTTTGAAAAGTTAGAACACTTTAGCTTAGTTTAGTAATTTTAGCTTAATTTATGAATCAATTCGGACTCTTTAGATAATTGCAAGAAATTTTCCTTATTCTTAATTATAAGTGATCTCCTTGGGAATGATAACTCAAGTTTAAATTACTCACTTTACTACTTGTGATCAGTATACTTGCTGGTCAGTTGGTTTAACTTTGATTTTAAGTAAAAGTGCTTCAATTGTTAAATTGGTAATTATTTTAGAAAATTGATCTTAATAGAAACCAACACAACAAGTTTTTGGCACCAAAATTTGTGAATATTTGACACCAAAGTTTCTTAACACTAAATTTGTGAATAATGTTTTTATTTCTTCTTTGCTTTTCTTTTTAAGCGTGCCTTGTTTGATAGTGTATTTACTTTTATTTAGTAGATAATTTTACTTTTATTTTTACCTTGCATGCAAACTCGTGGCCATAGATTTGAGAAGCTTAAATTTAACCCTAAATTAGAAAGAACAATTTGTATACAAAAGAAAGAATCAAGGGCCATCACCTCATCTAGTCAAGAACTTTTAGAATCAAATCTTTTAGAAATGGAGCATTAAGAGGAGTTGGTTGCTAAGCCTCAAGAACAAAATAGAGGGCTACAATGATGGAGCTTACCTTAGGAAATAGAACTCATCCTATGGATAGCATTGTTAGACCTAGGATTGAGTCTGATGATTTTGAGATCCCTCATAGCATTCTTTCAATGGTTAGGTCTTTCCATTTTAGAGGTTCTTCTTTAAAAGATCCAAATGAGCATTTTAAAAATTTTATTGATGTTTGTGATCTCTTTAGAAGTCAAGGCGTTTCTAATGATGCTATTAAGCTTAGGTTATTTACTTTTTCTCTACGGGATAGAGCTAAGGCTTGGTTGAATACCTTTCAATCTGGTTCTATTACAACCTGGAATGACATTATAAATTTGTTTTTAGCTAAATTCTTTTCACTAGTAAAGATAGCAAAGCTTAAAAACCAAATATAATCTTTTTCCCAATTTGAAAATGAAAGTTTATATGAAGCATGGGAAAGATATAGAGAAAATATAACAACATTCCCATATCATGGGTTTAGTGTTTGTTATCAGGTTGATATCTTTTATACTGGACTCATTACTTCCATTAGGTGTATGATTAATGCAGCATCAGGGGGAAATTTAATGAGAAAAACTCAAGAGGAAGCTTTTATACTTAGTGAAGAAATGGCAACAAATATCTTCCAATACAATTTTGAACATAATCTGAGAAGGCCATTAGGAGCTCATACTATAAATGATACTACTACTTTAACAACTTAATTGGCAGTTTTAAGTAAGAAAATGGAGAACTTAGAGAAGAAAGTTGATGGTAGTTCATATGGAAATGCTTTAGTCTATGAAACTTTTGCAAATTCATGTCACACATCTGTGGATGATCAAGGTATGAATTCTTTTTCCAAGGATCCTGTATAATCCCAATATGTACAATTCAATAGGTAAAGGGGAGATCCATTCTCCAATACCTACAATCTTGGATAGACAAATCATCATAAATTTTCATGGCGTGATAATCATAATCTTCAAAATCATTCAACTAATTTTCAAAGAAATCCTCCTCCTGGTTTTAAGCAAAATAATCCTATGCATTACAAGCCTAGTGTGGAAGATACTTTGTTTAAATATATGCAAGAATCTTGACAAGAACCTAATCCAAGAGAGTATGCAAAGGTTATAACCCTTAGAAGTGGGAAAGAAATAGCAAGTGATCATGTGAGAAACAAGGAAAATGAAAATGAAGAAGTGGAAATGGAAAAAGAAAATGAAAAAGGAAAGGAAGTAGTCAATGAGGAACAAGAGCAACCTTATAGGCTTTTTCCTAATCCAATAGTAGAACCTTATAAGCCTAGAATCCCTTATCCTCAAAGGCTAAAGAAGGCTAACATTAACAAGAAATTTGGCAATTTTTTAGACGTATTCAAGAAATTACATATAACTATTGCTTTTGTTGAAGCTATTGCTCAAATGCCAAATTATGCAAAGTTTCTTAAGGATATCCTGTCAAAGAAGAGGAAGTTAGATGAACTTGAAACTGTAAAGCTAAATAAGGATTGTTTAGCAATTTTATTAAGGAAGCTACCCCTATGCTCAAGGACTCTGGTAGTTCTACCATTCCTTGTGTGATTGGAGATTTTCAAAGTGATAGGGCTTTTATAGATTGAGGAGTAAGTATAAATTTGATGCCCTTATTTATGTTTAAAAAGTTGGGGTTAGAAGAGCCAAAACCTATAACAATCTCATTGTAGTTGGCAGATCGATCCATCACTTATCCATGTGGAATTATTAAAGATGTCTTGGTTAAGATGGATAAGTTTATATATCATATGGATTTTCTAGAGTTGGATATGGAAGAAGACTATAAGGCACCTACTATTCTTGGGCAACCATTCATGGCTATGACTAGGGCACTCATTAATGTTAATAGTGGTAAGGTGATCCTTAGACTTTAGGATGAAGAGATCAAATTTAATGTTTTTTAAGTGATGAAGCATCCTGTTGATTCTAATTGTTGTAATTTTATAGGAGTTCAGCATGTAGAGAGTGACCCTTTAGTGGCATTATGTCCTGATCCTTTACAAAAAGTGTTAACACATTTGCAATCTTTGGATTTGGATGAAGAAGAGGTTAGAGAAGCTTTAAGTGCATTAGATTCAAGAATGATGTTTTCTGATTGGCAACCTTTGATGAAGTTCAAATTTTTTGAACAACCAATTAAACCTTTATCGAAACCATCCATAAAAGAACCACCTGAATTTGAGCTTAAGCTTCTCTTTGAGCATTTAAAGTATGTCTTTCTGAGGCCTCCATCTAGTTTACTTGTTATAATTTCCTTGTCTTTGGATGACAAGATGGAAAATGAATTGTTAGAAGTATTGAGAAAGAATATAAGAGCCATAGGTTGGACAATTGCGAACCTTAAAGGATTAAGCCCTTCAATTTGTATATATAAGATCTTAATGGAAGAAGGAAGTAAGCCAAAAGTTTAACAACAAAGAAGGTTAAACTCAAATATGAAGGAAGTAGTCAAGAATAAAGTGGTCAAGTTGTTAGACACTGGTATCATTTATCCGATTTCTAATTCACCTTGGGTTAGCCCAGTATAAGTGGTCCCCAACAAGGGTGTTATCACTGTGGTTCCAAATGAGAAGAATGAACAAATTACCATAAGAAAGGTAACTAGTTGGCACATGTGCATTAACTATAGAAAACTCAATGATGCCAACAGAAAGGATAATTTTCCTTTACCTTTTATAGATTAAGTAATAGATAGGTTAGCTGGGCACAATTTTTATTGTGCATTAGATGGGTATAGTAGGTATTTGCAAATTTTAGTTACTGCTAAGGATTAAGATAAAATAACATTCACCTACCCCTTTGGCACTTTTTCTTATAGACACATGCCATTTGGGTTATGCTATGCTCTAGAAACTTTTCAAAGATGTGTAATGGAAATAGTTTTTGATATGATAGAATCTTGCATCGAGGTATTTATTGACAATTTTTCTATGTTTGGCACATCTTTTGAGTCATGTTTGCAAAATCTTGATCAAGTGCTTAAGCAATGTGAAGAGAAAAATCTGGTATTGAATTGGGAAAAGTGTTATTTTAAGGTTCAAGAGTGTATTGTTCTGGTCCATAAGATTTTGAGTAGTTAGGAGTTTCTTAGGTCATGCTGGCTTCTATTGTAGAGTTATTAAGGAATTTTCCAAAATAACAAAGCCCTTTACTAATCTCTTCACCAAGGATGTAGTTTTTAAGTTTGATGATAAGTGTATGAATGGTTTTGAACTCTTAAAAAGTAAAATCACTAGTGCATCCATCCTAGTTTCATATGATTGATCTTTTCCATTTGACTTGATGTACAATGCAAGTGATTTCGCAGTTGGTGCAGTGTTAGGGCAAAGAAAGAATAAAATTTTTCACCTAATATTTTATGTAAGTGGAACTCTGAATGAAGCTCAAAAGAATTATACAACAACTGAAAAGGAGATGATGGTTGTCATCTTTGCTTTTGAAAAATTTTGATTTTATTTAGTTATTTCAAAGGTGACACTATACACTAATCATACGGCCTTGAGATATCTAATGAATAAACCTGATGCCACGACAAGAATGATTAGATGGGTCCTTTTTTGTTGTAAGAGTTTAATATTAAGATAAAGGACAAGAGGGGTACGAGAACCTTATTACCGATCATCTTTCAAGATTAAAAAAGAATGTAATGGAGGAAGGAAAAAATCATAAGATTCAAGAAATGTTTCCTAAGGAACATTTATTAACAGCAAAGGATAATGAGCCTTGGTATGCTAATTTTTTTAACTATTTGGTTGGTAAGATTATTCCATATCATTTGTCATTTCAGCAAAGAAAGAAGTTCCTCTCTAATGTGAAAATATTTCTATCGTAAGATCCATTTTTATAAAATATTTGTGGAGATGGATTGATTTGAAGGTGTGTTCCTTATGCAGAAGTGTCTTTTATCTTAGAGCATTGCCATTCCAAGGAAGTAGGAGGACACTTTGGCACAACTACAATTGCTCATAAAGTTTTAGAATCTGGTTTCTATTGGCCTACTATATTCAAGTATGTTTTTAAATTTATTAAATCCTGTGATTATTGTCAAAGAATAGGAAACATTTCAATGAGACATGAGATTCCATTAAATAACATTATAGTTTGCAAAGTTTTTTATGTATGGGTCATTGATTTTATCGATCCATTTCCTAAATCATATGCTAACCAGTATATTTTAGTCGTAGTTGATTATGTAAACAAATGGGTGGAAGCAGTAGCCTTGCCTACCAATGAAGCAAAATAATGATTAAGTTTTTAAAGAAAAATATTTTTACACGGTTTGGTATACTGTGAGCAATTATATGTGAGGGATGTTCGCATTTCTGTAATAAAAAATTTGATTATCTCTTATCAAAGTATGGTGTAATCCATAAAGTTGCCACTCCTTATCATCCTCAAACAAGCGGTCAAGTAGAAATTTCAAATAGAGAAATCAAGAGAATTCTAAAGAAGACTGTAAATGCATCACGGAAAGATTGATCTTTGAAGCTAGATGATACATTATAGGCTTATAGTACTTCTTACAAGACACCCATTGGTATGTCTCCTTTTCTCCTCATTTATGGAAAGTCATGTCATTTACCTGTTGAGTTAGAGCATAAAGCATAATGGGCTATTTAGTTCTCGAATTTCGACTATAAGCCAAGTGGTTAGAAAAGATTGTTACAATTAAAGGAGTTGGATGAATTTTGTTTGGAAGGCTATGAGAATGCTCTTCTCTATAAAACAAAAGTTAAGAGATGGCATGATAAGAACATTATTCAAAGGGATATCAAAGTTGGTGATAAGGTATTAGTATACAATGCACAGTTGAGACTCTTTCCGGGGAAGTTGAAATCAAGATGGTTTGGTCCTTATGATGTTATTCAAGCCTATCTATATGGAGCTTTTGAAGTTACCAATGGCTAATCCATCTTTAAAATTAATGGTCATAGAGTTAAGTTCTATTCCCCTTGATCAATTTGGGAATTTGCTTATACTATTACTCTTTTCAATCCCCACTGATCGAGGCCTTATTCTTCTCCGTTTGTAGTAGTTTGTTTTGCTTTGTTTTATGTGTCTTGTTTGTTTTTGGTGAGTTTTATTTTCTTTTATTTTTAGCCTACACTTACTTCAATACTTGATGTTGTTTTATTCATGTTATCTATTATGGCAGCTTTTTTTTAGTTCATTATACCCCATGCTTTCATTTGTTTATTAATCTTTTCAACTATATTTTGAATGCAAGTTATTTTTTCAATTGAACCAGCTTCATATTATGTTATCATTTCTAGTGTTTCTATCTTTTTTCCATCATATTTATATGCTTTATTTGTTATTTTATTCACATTAGAGACCAATGTTTCATTTAAGTGTGGGGGAGGGATATAACATTTCACAGTTATGGTTGAATGGTCTTAAAGTGTCTCATTTTATCATTTTATCATTTTATCATCTTTTTCAAAAGATGTATTAAAGTGTCATTTTATCATCTTTTTCAAAATACTCTCTAATTTGTGGAAACTTTTTCGATTATGATACATTATCTTTAGACATTTTTCCTTTTTCTCATTTTTTATGCTCATTTTAGATGTTATGTGGTTGATTAAGTCTATTGAAGATCGAACAATTTAAAATTACTTCATGTTTTTTATTATGACATCGTTTAATCATTATGTGTTCAAATGCATAGTTTTAAAGCAAAGTGTTCTTTCTTTTAAAATATCATATCATCTTCTCTTGTTTGAAAATAAGGAAAAAATTGAAAAGAAAAGAAAAAGAAAGTAAGAAGTGAGTTTATTCACTCCGCTAGCTTCAAACCAATTATTTGAAGTTTAGGAGTGGTGCTAGTAGCCAGTTGATGTGAGGTGATTTGATTGATGTACCGGGGATGTTCATGAAAAAATGTTCATCTTTGAGTAATAAAATTACTTGACCTCTTAACCAAGTTTCAAAAAGCTCACATTTTTGCTTTAAGATTTGTTTTAATGATAAAGGATGTTTGATGGTTTTGGAAGATGATACATCTTGCTTTAGCACTATTTCTTTGGCATATGGAGTAGAAATGTGATTGCATTTGAATTTGATGAAAGATGAAGTGATTTAAAATTATTTGTAAATTGATGTGCTTAATTGACTATATACCACGTTTTAGGTGAATAATGTTTGAAAACCTAAGGAAATTGGTCCATTGATATTTTTTTATGAGGAAATTGGTCCATTGATGTTGTTTTATGAGTTGGATAAGCTTTCTTAAGCTTATAGAATATTTTTGAAATTAATGATTTAATGATTTGCTTGAGGAAAAGCAAAAGATAAGTGTGGAGGAATTATTAGTTTAGGAAATCTATATATTTTCATAGCGAAATCTTGTCATTTTAGGTTACATTACTCCCATTTTATTTCTAATATGTCTAATTATGTGTATAATTGTTATATAAGTAGATTAGTGATAAGTGTGTTTTTCTACTATGTTTCTAGGTTGTTTTTAGGTGTTTTAAGTGTTGTTTGTGTGGTTTAAACTTAGTTAGTATGAACTTTTTCATTCCTTTTCATTATCTTTTATGTCTTTGCTTGTTTTTGGTATTATTTAGTCTTTGAGGGAAAAATATGAACTTATTTAAACGATGGATTGATGCACTTTTATGTTTGAAATTTTAGGTAGCGAATGAGACCCGAAATCAGTATCAATCTTTGTATTGCAATTTCTATGATACATTAGATGCCCTTATAGAGCTCATATTGAAATGAAATTTTATATGGAGCTAAAACAACATGTGAAGAGCCTATATATCAAATTTCAAGTCAAACGGAGGTCTATGGACGAAGATATACTGAAAATACCAAGCAAAGGTTAAAGCTGAAAAAAGCTAATTTGCAGGATGACGTGGTAAAAGGTGTGGGGACGTGGTTTATGAGTTTTTGAAATTAAAAGGTCGTGGGAATTAACCTAGCAGCAACAATTATTACCTTAGGAGAAATACAAGATAGAAAATAAGGTTTTTGTGGAGAGAAGAAAGGTGGAGAACTCAATTTTGGAGAGGAGACTCAAGATTCAACAAGTGTTATCCCGATTTTCCTGAAAAGGAGGCTTCAACCTACACCATTAGTTTTCTCTTTTCCTTTGCTTTCCTTTTGATTTTTAATCTGAATAGTATTTTTTGAATATGATTATAGATAGTCAAATATAGTTTAGGGATTGTTCTTGAATTATTTATCCAACTTTATTCTGATTGATTTAATGCATAGTTGTTTGTGTTAATTGTTAAGCTTATAATCACTTATAATCGAGAAATTGTTTTGATTTATTTGAGTAAAGAGAGATGGTAATGAAATTCTAGGAAATCTTGGGTCAAACACGATTAAATTGATAAGATAAAGGAGGATAAATAAGGATAGAACAACCCCCTAATTCTCCACTATTAAGTATCTTCTTTGGTTTACTTTCTTCTACGATTAGTTACATTCAAGTTTCGTTAGTTCAAGTTTAATTTTCAGTTCCTACCATCTTATTTTACCTTAAACAAAGTGAGTTCAAATCTTTAGGTATCTAGATTCAATCTTCGTGGGATCGATATCAATTATACTATAAGTTGCAATATGTATACTTGCAATGTAGTTAAAACTAGCAAATAATTAGAAGCAAAAACTTTAAAAAAATCCAAGAAATGGCTACTGAAATTCTGGAACTTGGACTAAAACGGTGGTTACTTTCACCTCGTTGTTTTATCTTTCACCCTATTACTCTATAATAGAAGTTAGTGACTAAAATGACGGTGTTCCTAAGGCACCATTTAACTTTAACAAACTTCCAATTTAGTAGCTATGACATAATTTGCAGCCGAATCTTGCTTCCTATTAGTTGTAACTTGTGCAAGTTGCTTCCTACTTGCAGTAAACATATTTATTAAGACTTGGAAGCAAAAAACAACAAGAGGAAATTTTAGGGTGTTCTTCAACTTTTCTACTTTTAATTGTAGATTTAGTTTGTTTTTTAGGGTTGTAAAGGTTCAATCATATGGTTAAGAGCTGCAAATGTGTTTATAGTTTAATTTGGTGCCTTCTTAACCTATCTTTTGTATTGAAAATTCACTTTTAAGCTTATATATTCAAGAACATGGTTTATTTGCATGATATTCATCTTTTCTTGATTCAAATCAGTGGCTAAACGTGTTTGTGGTTAAGGAATGGTGATTTAATGATCTGAGAAAATGCATAAATGTGATTAAGGGCTGTATTTTACTTATTGAATGCTTAATGCTTATTTTAAATTAAGAATTTAAGATTAAGATGAGAAATGGAGAAAGAAGAGGACCAATCTCTTAATCCATTAGATAATCAATAAGTAACTCAATTTTAATCAATAGAAGGACAATGTTTGGTTAATCTTGAGGGTATTAATCTGAAACTATAGATTTTTAGATTAAGTTTCTTGTACTTTAAGCCTTATTTTACTGATTTAAGAGTGGACCAAACCTTAAATATCAAAAGTGAGAGGAAAGACGTTGATTTGATCATAACCTTGTCTTAATTTAGTGAAGTTGCCCTAGGGCAAGTCCCTTGATCCTTAATTAATATGGTTAGATCATTGAAAATCATTTCCTTGACTATTTCATCAATTAAGCAACCTTAAAATTAAGATTAGTCTTTCTTTTGAAAAGTTAGAACACTTTAGCTTAGTTTAGTAATTTTAGCTTAATTTATCAATAAATTCGTACTCATTAGATAATTGAAAGCCATTTTCCTTATTCTTAATTGTAAGTGATCTCCGTGGGAATTATAACTCGAGTTTAAATTTCTCACTTGACTATTTGTGATCCGTATACTTACTGGTTAGTTAGTTTAACTTTGATTTTGAGTAAAAGTGCTTCAATTGTTAAATTTAGTAATTATTTTGGAAAATTGATCTTAATAGAAACCAACGCAACAATATCATTATGTGAATTAGCTAGATTTAAGTGGGAATCCCTCCAGGACTTTACTTTATTCAATTTCACACTAGCTCAACAATCTACTGTGGTTTCTTGGACTAGTAAGAGTTCCTTACTAAGATCATATTTTCTCTTGAGATATATAACCCTTATCTATAGGTAAATTAAATGAAATCTATCTTAAATCTAAATAACGTATAAATGCTTCAACTCATTCTATGAACTCTCTTAATAGGTTTTATCCAAATCTAGGAAGATCTTGCAAATTTCTCTTAAATAACTTATGCTTAACCCTCAATATTCACGTTGTGATCCGAGAACACATCTCATCTCTTGAATCTCGATACATAAATTAAATATTGAATCCTCAACTTTTGCTCCTTTGATTTAATTAATATAAAAACATGGATAAATCATAAAAAATAGATATTAATTAAAACTAAGATCAATCAAATGGTATTACATCCATAGTTCAACCTACCTAAATCTCTATCGCCATTTATTTTAAAATCAAACAAAGAGTATCAACACAAAAACTATAAAGAAAATAAGATAAAGAAATCATTATTTTTAAATCTTGAATCTTAAAAAAATCCTTGTTAAAATCTTACTATGTCTTGAAAGAATGATGAAATGTTGATCAAAACTAATGTAGAATAGCTTCAAAAAACTACTTAATATTTCTTAGTTAAAGAGCCTTCATTTTCTACTAATCCTCTTACGTTCCCCGATCTAGACATATACATAGGGTTTTTGACCTAATTAGGAAGTCAAAAGACTCAACTTCCCTAAAAATTTACTGCTTAGTCATGCTAACTAGACATACAATAGCATTTGGGATGGGCGATACCAGTGTTTTTAAGAATTATGGTTGGTACTCTATCTTAATTCTCCTCATAGATGATGGCTCACAAGATTCACAATGATGCCATTGATTCTTTAACTTTGAAATGCACTATAACAGTGATTCATTCAAAGGAAAACCATACTATTTCCAAGTGACATTGTTTCTCTTATTTCCTTTGAGATTATAATGATACTGCATAGCAACTATTGTTCGTTGGTTGAATTTATAAAAATGGGAGTTCTTTAAACTGATTTTTCTTTGAAAACCAAAATGATATTAAGCGAAAACTAACGTGACGAAAGGCAAGTACACCTATCGAACAAGTAATAAAGTGGAGTACATTTAAGACTCTGAGTGTCGAGCCCACGGGAAAAAAAAATTGTATTCTTATGTTAATTACTAGATTAATTAGATTACAATTATTTAGGAAATTTCAAATTAATTAATTAGAAAGATGAAAAGATAAAATTAGAAAACTATCCTAATTTTGCTTCAACCCTTGCAATTTTGAATTATAAAATTACTGAAAATTGTAAACTTATGGAATCTAGCTCCGGATAAGTGATTAATGAATTAATTATGTGTAAAAACAAATTTAAAGGTAGATTAGAGTTCCTTCATGAATTCAAGATAAAGTTATGGTTAAGACTTATGCCTTTTCTCCATTAAACTTAGTTTAAAGTTTGGTTATGCGTTAAATCTAGCTAATGGGCTTTAATTTTAAGAAGGTGAGTTCTGGACTTTTAATCTTAGATATCTAACTCTCACAAATAATCTAGGTTTGGTCATGTAAGGATTAATTCATGTTGTTTATTGATCTTTCCAATATCCTAGGTAGATTTCTCAGATCCTAGATTATCTTTCACTCTAATCTTAGTTGATTAGGCCAAAATCAAAACTTTAAGATCTTTAATTAAAAAAATCAAACATTATTATATGCATTCAAACTCTCCTAAAACATTAAAACACAAATCCAAAGCTGGAAAATAGATTTAAGCCCATATAATCATCAAACCATACAAAACATACATCTTAAACCAAATACTTTGATAGATCTACAAATATAAGCTAAATAAAGTAGTTTAAAAGCTACAAAACATGTTTAGAAAACTTCTAGACAAGTCTTTAACATGTTAACTTGATCTGGACATCAACACAACTTTGAAATCCACAAGATCTTGCATGAAAATCAAAGAACATTCAAGAATATACACATAAGAACATGAACTTTGATTAATCAAAAAAACAGAAGAATATAAGTAATGATATAAGTTAGAAAACCCTCTATGGTGGTTTAGAAACTTAGATAAACTTCTTGGCTTCCATCTAAAAAAACAACTTAAAATACACTCTAAAACTTGAATTACAAGTATTTGAAGCCTAAACTATTTAAGAAAATGTAGGCAAGAAGCAACAGTTTCTCTATCTAAGAGTTAGATATAAAGTCTATAGGTTAATTCCGTGTTTTCTATGTTTTTCCTTGTTGTTTGCAAACACCTTAACCTCCCACATGTGCTAGAAGATAATAGAATTTATTAGGGACATGTTAGAGCTATCATCTTGGATATTTGGAGCTAAAATTGTTGATTCTGGTGATCAACGACACCCTGAAAAGGTGTCGTTAATGCTCAAATTCTACACTCTTAAACGGCACCTTGTTCTTCTATTAATGTGATCCTACAAGGATGCTGTTAATGGACAGAATTAAGGTGAATTCTTCAAATCTTTGCTCCAATCTTCATCATTAAGCTCCATCCTATAAATTAAACATAATAACACATAAATTTAATAATTAAGAATTAAATTAGGGGTCATAATTCAATAAATTAACCATTAAAACTCTATCAATTTGACCCCTAACAATTCTCCCACACTTAAGCCTTTGCTTGTTCTCGAGAAAATTAATTCACCATCAAGTTCATAATAGAAGATAAATATATTTAAAAAATAAACAAAGGCTTATTTTTAAGA
>JAOXYD010072966.1:0-12575 GCA_028565735.1 Pinacopodium congolense
ATTAAAATTATACTAAACAAAAACACACAAAATAAATATTAAAACACAATAAAAACAACCTAATATGTAATAAACACATGCAAAACACATAGAAAAAATACATAAAAAAACACAATTATCATCTACCACGGGAAGTAATCTTTTTTTAATCTTCCAAGGTCAAATCAATCTCAGTACCATAAACCTAAGGGCCCTTATTAGATTTATGGTTATAAAAACCATATAGTCGATCATTGTCAACATTAATATGCACTTAGAAATAATTCTATGCCGTAGGGGCACCTATAAGCTCATATTACATAGAAATCTTCTCAGATTCTAGTGCCATATCATCCCTATGCAACATCATACTCATCCTTTAGTACACATCTTCAACATATGCCATCGTATCTTGACACCGGTGCAACATATCATACAACTGCATACATGGGTCAATTTGGCAAACTTCTAAGTTATAGTGATGGTGATTAATTTAGGTTGGTAATGGCTAGTTTGTGGCTATTACTCAATCAGGGAAAGGGTATTCTTGCTACAATTAAATCACAATTCTTACGTAATGAAATGTTTCTACTCCCAAAATCAATAAGTCATTACTCTATGTTTAAAAATTTGCATATGATAACCTATGTTTCTTTGAATTTTGGAATTTATTTACTAAGGATCAAATGACCAAGGAGATCTTATTACAAAGGCTAAGTAAATATGGTATTCATGTCCTTCCTCCACCAATCAAATAAGCCTTACTAGATTTTTATAGTTGACATACAAGATTGGGTCACCCCCATCATCAAATTGTGTCTTGTGTTCTTCGGTCTTATCAGTTATCCTCTTTTACTATGTCCTTTACTAATGTTTGTGCTTCTTTTCATTTAGAAAAGTTAACCAAGATGCCTTTAACATCCTTAGATCATAAAGGTTCCAATCTATTTGATATTGTATTCTTAGATGTATAAGGTCATACTCCCATTCATATGTCTTTGGATCATAAATACTTTATTTTACTTATTGATGATTCTGCTAGATACATGTGTATTTACTTTTTTACAAATAAAAGTGACGTGTACTCTGCCTTTTTGAATTTTCAAGTTATAATTAAACATCAATCTAATGTTAAAATTAAAGTGTTTCGTTCTAGTTAGGGTGGTAAGTATAAAAAACTTTATAAATATTTTACATCCCAGGGCATCATTCATCGTTTAGTCTGTTCTTATACATATAAAAAAATGAAGTTTTTTAATGTAAAATTAAGCATTTTGTCGATATATGAAGTTTTTGAATGTAAAATTAAGCATTTTATGGATATATGTCTCACTCCTTTAGCCCATGCCCATATTCCATTTAAATACTAGAACTATGCCTTTGCCCATGTCTGTAGATTGATTGATTGTCTTCCCACACCTCAACTTAATAATTTCTCATCTCTTAAACTCCACTATTTCAAAGAATCGCATCTTTGTAACTAAAATTTTTTTGGTTATAGTGTCTTTCCTTTCTTAAAGCAGAATAATAACCATAAATTCTCTTTTAGAAGTATCAGATGTTTGTGTTTTAAATATTCTTAAGGTCATTATATCTATATTTTTTTTGATCCATCTATTAGAAGAATATATGTTCCTCATCATGTTAGATTTGATGAAAAGATATTTCCTTACATACACCATCAATAAGATTCTCTTTCTTCTCCTTTTAAAGTGTGTGGCTTAATATAGAATTAAAGACCTTCTCCAACTTAGCTCTTGTAACAAGTATGTCTTCATCACTTGTTTCCCTTTCTAAGGATACTGATTCTACTTCTTTCTATGTCTAGTTGCCTATTCTAATGTCTCCTTTTATACCACCATTCACATCTTCACTTTCTCCATTTGTATTTCCCTCGAATGATCGATCACTCCCATTAGCTTCCCCATCCACTTCTCCTTCAAGTCTTAAATTAGTTATTGACCTTACAGCCTATTATACTTCTTCCTTACCTACTCAAAACCCCTTACCTTGCACTTATCCCATGCAACTATGATCATATACTTTACATAAAAGATCTACTCATGTTGCTACCTGTACCTCAAGAAAACCATATAAAAGTATTAACTTTTTATAGGTAGAACCATAAACTTATCATAAAGCTGAGGATATAGAAAAATGGTGGCAAGTTATAGATACTAAAATCAATGCTTTTTTTGCCATAAACACTTGGGACTTAGTTTCAAAGGCAGCAGTTTCAGATATTATTAGATGTAAATAGATATTTTGGATCAAGCGGTTGCTCGATGGTACCATTAATAAGTGCAAGGCCTGAGTAGCTACTTAGGGTTTTACTCAACAATCTTGTATTGATTATGGTGAGACATTCAGTCCAGTTGCAAAGGCCATAATTATTCACTTAATTCATTTCTTGGAAAACTCTCGAAACTGGTTAATTAAACAACTTGGTATTAGTAATACCGTCCTCTATAGTCATCTCAATGAAGTAGTTTACATGGCTTAACCTCGGGATATATTAATTCACATCATCTTGATTATGCTTGTCATATCAAGTGCTTGTTATATGGCCTTAACCAAGCACCTCCTACCTAGTTTCAATGCTTATCTATCTTTTCAAATTAGTTGTGATTTAAATCCTTTATTATTGATGACTCTTTAAATATATTTATTAATGGACCTAACAATGTTTTTTTTTCTTTGTTACTTTGATGACTTAATTGTCATAGGTTCTAATACCTCTAAAATTGATGCCTTCATTCATCGCTTACAAACAGAAAATTTCAATTCATGAATTGGATCGCTTACATTACCCTTTTAGAAATTGAGGTTTACCATTTATCTGCTAGCCTACCTCTCACTTAAAAGAAATACATTGAGGCTTTTCTTCAATGTACTGGCATGATAAACTATAGGCCTTATTTCACACCAATGGTAACTTGTCCTATCCTCTTAGAGAGAGTGGTATCCCCTTGCCAAATTTTGAATAGTATTGGAGTATTACTAGTTCTCTACAATATATTACCTTGACAAGACCAAAAATTTCATATGCTATCAATTAAGTTTTTTAGTTTCTTTGGCAAGTAGCTAAACACCTCCTTTGTTACTTGAAGGGTACTATTAATTACGGTCTCTTTCTTTCTAAAGTCAATGATTTTTAATTATAATACCTCTTGTTCAATGAATGGAGTGGTTGTTCGGATAACCGTTGCTCTACTAGTGGCTATAAGATTTTTCCTGGTTCCTCCTTAATTTCTTAGGTAGCTAAGAAACAAAAGATAGATGCTCGTTTATTAATGGAGGGTGAATAAAAAGGTATTGCTAATTTCAATGTTGAAATCCTTTAGATTAAATCATTATTGCATAAAACGGGCTTTCCTTCACCAAGTCTTGTCATCTTGTGGTGTGAGAATCTTAGATCTATTTATTTGACTTCAAATCCAATTTTCCATGCTCAAACAAAGCATTATTATTATTTTTCATAAATAAGTATCTAATGGTTACATCATTGTCAAGTTTGTCTCAGTGATGATTAAGTGACTGATGTGTTTACAAAACCATTTGGTACTTCTCGCTTCAGATAAACCTGTGCTCAACTTCAGCTTTGATAATGCTTATTGGTTTGGGTAAGGAGTTGAAACATTAGAAGATTCTCGTAATATCTTTCTCATAATTGTCATAATAACTTTCCTATAATTATGAGATTAGGTGACATTAAAAAAATTATGAGACATTAGAATATTCACTTAACATCTTATCATAATTGTGAGATTATATAGTTATAAAATATCATTAAGTTTCTTATTTAGAAATCAATCAGAATCTAAAACTAATGATTGATTATTTCATTTTAAGCTGTTGTATCAAAGTGGTATATATATATACACTTATGTATTCTTTTACTTAATAAGACAAGTAGAATTTATTTCTTTACACACCTAAGCTTAAAATATGCTTGGGAACAATTCGAGGTGATCACATGTGATGGTGTCAATACATGAAGTTATTAAAATTTTTTGTCCCTATATTATTAGTATATAATAATATAAAATTTTAAAAGTATGAACAAATAGATTAAATAGTTATATATATTTCAAATATGGTTTATAAAAGGAAGATGCATTTATTAACAAATATAATAGTGTTAAGTTTTTAATCATTCAATAGAAGTATAAAAAATCACAAAAAAAGAATTAAATAGTTTATTTTACTAATAATTCATTTTTATTATTAGTTTTAATTTTAATATAAAGCAATTTGTATTGTTATTCTTAAACATAAGGCGATTATAGTAACTAATTTGTTGAATTAAGCAAATAGGTAGCATAATATAACGTATGAAAGAAGTTAAAGGGCTCATTTCAACATGCCTATGAAGTATCTTTTTAAGCATTTATAAGGAAACAATGAATTGAATTTAGATCATTAATGACAAATATATGAAATTAGGCAATTATAATTACATTACTTGTAAATTCATACCATCAATTTTATTAACAATAAGTACTGTAGCAAAGTATAGGGAAATCCTTACCTTCTTTTGGTAAATAAAGATGTAATAATTTTATTATACATATATAATATATTTATATATATGTTTATATATTTTCTAACATCTTTTATTTTAATTATATGAAAAGACAACAATTTTAGTTGTTTGGTTAATATATGAAATCTCAAATGTGTTAAAAAATTTAATTTACTTAACATAATACAATTAGTCTTGATAAATCCTCTGAATCTTTGATTTCATTACGTGTGAAGATAGCTTAAAGGCATGTGTAGATTAAGTTTCTTTATGTGATGGTTTGAATTGTTTGGTGACTTGATTGGATGTTGATAAATGACTTATTGATGCCTGGATGTCAACGATGTCATTTTGTTGATGGCAAAAAGTGCTTTTTCCACCTTAACTTTTTAATTATGCTTAATTTAGACACTAATGTTTCAAAATATTAGGGTTTGAAATGATAGGCTTCTTTTTAAAATTTTAAAATATTAGGGTCTATTATGAACATAGATTAAAACATTAGGGGTTAAAAAATCATATTTTTTCCAACATAACTCAAGATTGTGATTGAGCCAAAAATGACACTATTTTAGATCCCATATAGAAAGCAAGGTTTCGAGCATGCAAACATTTGTTGAATGAGTTTTATGGACTCATCAGTTAACTTGATTTTTGAACCATATGTAAATTATAGAGGATGACAACTTGAACTATATGAGAAACCAATGAGGTTGAAGTTCTTACTACTTTTTTGTTTGCAAGAGTTTATTAAGGTGATTGAAGATTGCGTATCACTTTAGAACAACATTTTGTGCCATCTAAACCTTTATTTGACTTCTTTCATTCTCTTTGTTCATATATAGTAAGAACATGTGTTTTATGATTGAATATGATTTTTCTTGGTTATATATGTTTTCTTAATCTAATTTAGAGCTAAGGATAGGTTCTTAAATGGATTGATTTAGTTTTTATAACATGCTTGTCCAATTTAGAGGGAAGAATTACTAGAATCCCATAAAAATATTATCCCATTGACCTTCTTGAACCCACTCGATTTGAACAAAGAGAGCCATAACCTTTTGATTTAGCAAGTGGTGTGATAGTATTTTCAATTCCCTTCACATTAAATGATACAAAGGTTGATAAATGCTTAAATCATAAACAAGTTGTTGAATTTAAAAATTTTGGAACTTATGAAGGATTCGTAGAAAATGATGACCCAACTTTTCCAGTAATTAATGATGTAGAAATTGATGAATCCTTACATCCTACACATAGTCTTCAAAGTAAAGCATTTGAACCTTATGATGGAGCCTTAGAGAGTGGTGAAGCACTTTATGAATTAATGGTTTAATTTGCCAGAATTTTAAACCAACCAATGAATGACTTAGATGAACATGGTCTAGGAACCTTATAATTTTTACTAGATGAAGCAATTGATGAAAGTCATGATAATACCATTATTGTTGGAGAGGAAAAGCTTCTAATTGAATTAAAGGAGATTGAAATTGAATCCAATGATGTGGTTGTCAAGAATGAGGCAAGTGAAGTACCATATGAGAGCTTGGTTTTCCTAGGTGTTGCAACTTTTTTTCCTAAGCCTAAGGTTGTCATCCTTAATTATTTACCATGGTGCTTTGCTAAGAAAAGGTGGTTTTATTGGATTTTTATCTAGGGTAAGATTCATAATTCATTTAGACATCTAATTAGAGGTATAAGTGCCCTTGGCGAATTAGCTTATCCATATGGAAAGAATGGAGTAAATCAATTGCATGGTGAGCTAACATTTCTATTAAAAGTTTCATAACTTTAAGGTCTTAAAGACCTTAAAGAAGCATTTATTGGTAGGTAACCCAACTTTAAATTAAGTTCTTTTAATTCCATTTGGAGTGCCTTAGGTTTAATTTTTCTCTAGTGTGTTTTTAAATTGTGTTCCTAAGTGAATTATCTAATATTTTGGTATGTTTCTTTTGTTTTTGTTTTTGAAAGCCTCTTTTAAAAATCCCTTATTCGACCCTTGTGTGTTTCTTTTGATTTTATTGATTGTTTTCAAGTCTTCTCTAAAGTTTTTATTTGTTTTAGTATATGTGCGTAAGTCCCTTTTTCGTTTAATAATGTGTTAAAGTCTTATGATTATGTATGATTTTACTATGTTTTTCTTTTACGTATTCTCTTTAGGATTAATGTGTTTTCTTTTCAATTTTCTTTTTATGTATTGATTTAAGTTTAAATTAGTGTTTAGTTGCTCTTTTAAAAATTTAAGTGTTTAATTCTTTTCTTTTAAGGTTAAGTCTTTAGTTTAAGTGTGTTTTGTCTTTTTTTTATTTAATTTCAGCGTGTTAAAGTGTCTCCAACCTTGATCTAAGCTTCAATTTTGTGTTTAATCTATTAGGAATCATTGAGACTTGAATTGCAATTCATTTTTTTGAGTTTGGTTTGATTTTTCACCTTTAAAATTTCTTTCTAAAGAGCAAAATGGTCAGTGTAAAATGATGGGATTTAACCCCTCTAAATCACCATTTAACCATTTTTGGAGGCTCAAATGATGTGAGTTAAACCCAGGTATTGCTGTTTAACTCCGCGTTTTAGAAAAAAATGACGTAGCTTCAAATTGTCTTCTTCTTCCTCCTGCTACACTGTTCCTCTTTGCATTTCACCTCTTTTTCACTCTAAAACAAATTCTCCCTGATTTCTCTCTCAAATTGAAAGTTCTTAGTGTCTATTTGTCACATTTTTCCTTTTGAACTCAAATTTACCATCAATTTGTCCAAAATCTTCCTAAAATTTCTTGAAAATCCTTTAAACTCTTTGGTTCTCCTTTGTTAATGCCACATGTATTCTTTTTTATTTTTCTTTCTAAATCCCTTGAGCCTTCTAATGGTACTAATATTGTAGCCTAATCTTCTCTTTAGATTTTATGGAATATTCTAATGAGTGGAATATTTCAGTGAGCCTCATTGATAAAATTTTTAGATTTTTCTTAGTGTTTTCTAACTCATTTCATCTTGTTTATTAAATAGTTTTAGCTTAGATTGCACCTAGGCAATATTCCGATGCATCAAGTTCAAGGAAGAGACCTTCCTATGATGGTTCTAATTTTATGAGTCAAGACAACTACAATTTATTTGAAGATTGAATATCCAATGAGATTATAATTGGGAGGTCTACAAAGGCCAATGTGGAGGCTGAGTTCTAGGTCAGTGGATTCCAAATCTTAGGCTTGTCAGATCATACTATCCATTGCTAGTCAAGGAGTTCTTCGTCAATATAAAGGAGAAGAACGCTTGTGACATCCTTGATATCAGATCATTGGTGCAAGGTATCCTAATAGTTATAAAAGTTTCTTTTCTTTATGCTTTCTTAAGAGTACCAGATGTAGGCGATCCTTTTATCCGTAAAGTTGATAGAGTTAGAGGTGATTCAATTACATCTGATCTCTCATTTTCTATTATGGAGGCAAGACCTCAATTAGGACTGGTTAACCTATGTAGTAGGAGAGGATATCCTACCAATCAGTTATCTATCCGAGATCACATTATTGTAACATTGTTTAGTGCTAATGTGCTTCTAAGAGCTATCGGTCTCAATGAGATTAGGTTTGATGACACATATCTTTTATGTAAGAACTCCATGAATTAGGAGCTATATAAGGTCTTCCTTTGACTGACTTCATTTTACAGAGCATGAACAATGTAGTTAGATTCACCCACTTAACTAAGAACTTCTGCTTTTTGTGTTTTTTTACATGGCTATTTGAGGCAACAATTGTTTCTTTTGATGGTGATATATTAGTGCATCCAACCAACACTATTTCTTACTTCGTGTTGAAACTTTGGTCTTATCATTGAGTTGGTGGGGAGTGGAGAAACATTGCTTTTAGACCTTGATGTAAAGATCCCAACACCTACTCATGTAGCTGCCCCAGAGGAAGGTACTTGGGAGGCTTCTTCCAAGGCCACTCCAAGCATGCATAGACTGCCTCTAGATGATCACATTCTTGCCTTTGTATCTCATGTCCCACCTTCTGAGTCACCCTCTGGTGATTTCATGTCTATTATTTTGAGGATGGAAAGTTGCATAAAGACTGGCTTAGCTACTATTATTTCTCGGATGGATGGGATGGAGCAGAGGATGGATAGTATATATTAGTGACCAACACAAATAGAGGAGAGTTAAAGGACTGATGATTCGAGTCCTAATGCTTATTTGTTTCTACTTACACATTTTTTTTATGGACCATGTGCTTTTGTGTTTCTTTTTTTTTTCTATGTTTGTTTTAAGTTTTATTTAGTTTTTTAGTTGTAGTTTAGCTTCTTAGCATGTATTTTGAAATTTTCAAATGTATTCACTCCATGATGTACTCTGATGCTATTCATTTATATATGGAGTATGCTTTTATCATTATTGTCTTCTAGTGTTTTCATTTTTTATTTATCATTTCCAATTGATGCAAGTAATAATCTGATTTCAATGTTCACTTCACCTAAGCGCCACAAAGGTTTCTTATTATTATCTAGGTTTTTTTCTTTTCCCTTATCTCCCATTTTATATTTTATTTTTCTTTTTGTGAACATTGAGGACAATGTTCAATTTAAGTTTTGGGGAATGAATGATTGTTTCGCACTTATATTTATTTATCCTAAAGTTTATCATTTTTATCATCTTTTTCAAGATAATCTAAAATTTGTGAAAATTGTTTATATTTTGATCCATATCATTGACATTTTCCTTTTGATTTCAATTATTTTGATGAGTTAAGATGTTATATCCTTAATTAATCATGTTTATTAACATTTAACTTTAATTTCTTCATATTTTGGATGATGGATACTTGATGAGAATCATGATTATTTAATTATAAAATGTATATTTTAAAAGTGATTTGGAACTTCTTTTAGACATTTTCATATCTTTTCCTAATCCAAAAAAATCAAATTAAAAAAATGAAAAGAAAAATAAAATAAAAGTATGCTTAAAAGTAAATAGTGAGTATGTTTTCATTCACTTCATTGGCTTTGAACCAATTGGTTAAAATTAAAGAGTTGTGATAGTAGCCACTTGATGTGAGGTGACCCAATTGAGTAACAGGGTATATTCACGAAAAAATGTTCATCTTTGCGTAAAAAGACTAAATGATCTCTTAACTAAGCTATAAAATTTTACATTATGTTTATGATTATGCTTAATGGATAAAAAGATTTGATCTTGGTCAAAAGTTGATTCATTTTGCTCTGGGATTGTTCATTTTATATTTGGAATTGACTTTTGTGAAATTAGGTTAAAATTTTAAATAATATGAAGTCATTTTAAGTTGTTTGTTAATTTACATATTTGATTAATCATATGATATCTTAAAGATTTTTTTTTATGATTGAATGATTAAGGAAAAGTTTCAATAATATAGTTTGATGGATTGGTTATTTTTCTTCAGATTATATGTTGTTTTGAAATTGTTAATGGATTGATTTGTTTGTGGACAAGAAAATGTTTAAGTGAGGGAGAATTTTTAGTTGCATAAATCATAGTTTTTCATGGTAATTTGATGCACATTTACCTCAAAATTAGTGTAAAATGTTTAATTCACTTCTAGATATGTTTAATTTATAATTTGATGCTTAATTGAAGTGAAAATCCAATAAATTATGAAGACTGGAGCAAAAACATGAGCTAAACATAGGTATCAAGCATACCCGATTTTAACTTCTACCAACCCACGTTTTACTCTTTTCTAGGACCTAAATAGTGGCAATTAAACGACGCCATTTAACTTTTCTTTAAGCATTGTTTAAGTAGTTTTTGAGATATTTCTAGCTAGATCTCCATCTCTATTAGTGACAACTTTCTCCACTTGCTTCCAACCTACAAGAGAAATATAAAAGAAGGTACAGAACTCAAATTCACACAACATTAACACAAATTAGAGTAGTTTAGAATAACTTTAGTTTGGATTTTCTTCTTTCTTCCTTTAGGTTAAGTTTTCTTTTATATTTATTTTTCCATCTTTGTTCTTTGTAATTTCAAGTTTTTTTAGAGAATTCTAGCAGCTTTTAAGGTGATTTAAGGATGTGTATCACTTTGAAACAACATTTGATGTAATTTAAACCCTTTATTTCACTTCTTTGATTCTCTTTGTTTATATATTGCAAGAACTTATGGTTTTTGATTGAGTATAATTTTTCTTGGTTATATATGATGTTTTAATCTAATTTAATTTGAATATGAGGACAGGTTCTTAAATGGATTGATTGAGTTTATACAACATAACTGGATGATACTATTTATTTATTTTAGTTCTTAAATTTTATCTTGACTTGATCACTTGAGAAAAGATGAAAAATGATTAAGGATCCGAAAGTTATCAACTTTCATCATTAGAAAAATTAGTAACAAAAAGATTTTAATTAAGGATTGGAGAAATTTACTTTTATTAATCGTGAGGGTATTAGTCTTAAATATGAATTTAGGATTAGAACTTCTTAATCTTTAAGCCTAATGCCTAAAATTAATGAACGACCAAACTTCAATATAGGATGATTAGAGATAAGGCATTGTCTTATCCATTGTGGTGTCTTGAATTAGTGAAGACTTTAAATTAGAAATTCTAATCCAATTTATAACTTAATCAAGTCATTTAAAGTCTAAGCCTAAACTAATTATCTAGTTTGGCAATCTTTAAGCAACTTGAATTCCATTGCAAGGTTTGAAAGTTTTTTGGTTAACTTAGTTGTCTTTTAAGTTAATTTAGCAATTATAACCCTTAATTTTAGCAATCTTGAGCTTTTGAGATAATTATAATCTAAGTGACCTAGTAGTCACAACTTTCCTTGAGGGTTCAACATTTCAAATTCATAAAAATGCTTCACTTTATTATTTATTGATAGGTATACTTGTCGTACTTGTTAGTTTTGAAATTGGTTTAAGAAAGTGGGCTTTAATTATTTGATTTGAGAATTTCTTGAAATAATTTACACTAAACTATCTAATAGCAAAAATAAACTAAAATAAATATTGAAGTCATAAAAAGCTAGATCAAGGTATAGGCATTACAAGGCAGTTAAGACCAATATAAATCTCAACTAAATGAAATACATAAGATGAACCAAAGTAAAAGGAACCCAAAAATAGGAGAGTAGAACCATGCAACCTTGAGTGCGAAGGGAAAACTTTTAGATCTTGTCATGTTTAGAAATGTTAATGAGATAGAGTAGCAAATAACCAGACTAAGGTGCCATATGATTGGCAATAGGCATAAGCCAAACGACTAAATGAAAGCCTAGCCTTCAAGCAACCATAGACAATAATCCATCCATTACGCCATCTGGACTATAAGATTTAGCTCCCTGGCAAAGCAATCCTGAACTCCAAATAGTTAGAGTAGTCAACTAAAATGAGTTATAGGTTCCAGCTATCTTGAAATCATTGTGACAAACTTCCAATGATTATTACTTTAATTTTAATTTGTATATATATTAAAATATTTTATGACACTATTAAATAAATAAATAAATATATATATAAGTTAAGGATGAAAGAAAATATCTTTATAATTGATTTTTTATTATAGGGGTAAACACAAATAATACATATGTTTAGTTGCATGGCATATTGCATACACAGTCTTTGAATGGTATCCCACTTCCACTCATGAACTTCCCAATACTCACAGAGTTTTATAACATTACATAGAGAAAATAACATTTTAAAATAGTATGCCATTAGGCCTATAAGCTCCAAATTCATTTAGGATAATATACATTAGATCTATAGTACGACTTGTCGAACACTATGCTAGTAGTAAATAAATTGACTGTTGATACAACTAAAAAGCTTTAAAATTAGGGAATAAATTAGTTCTTAAATTCTTGCTAAACTGTATAGTTTAATATCTTCAGAAGGAATGGAATTAAAGGATTTTTATAAAGTAAGAAAATTAGATATATATTTTATTAGCTAACTTGTTTGAAGGAATAAGTGTGACATCCCACATTGGTTGGAAAGGAGAACGAAGTACACCTTATAAGGGTATGGATACCTCTCCCCTACAGACGCGTTTTCCCTAGCACAACGGTTCGGATTCTTAAAGAATTCC
>JAOXYD010072977.1:0-12574 GCA_028565735.1 Pinacopodium congolense
GATTTTTATTTTATTTCTCATAATTTTAAAAACTTCACTTCTTATTACATAATTTTTATTGTATTTTTTAATTTTAAACTTATTTGATTCAAAATAACATTGTAATTATAAATAAATTTTTTATATTTTTTATATTTTTAAAGTGTAATATTTGTATAATTGTATTAAAGTCGGGTCAATTCGGGTTAATAAATCGGGTTAATTCGGGTTCTGGTGCATTCGGGTTCTGGTCTGATCGGGTTCGGGTTATCTCGGGTTCATATGAAATCAGGTTCGGGTTCAAGTCAGGTCAGGTGCAGATCGGGTTCGGTCCGTTGACTTTTTTGGTCAATTCGGGTCAGGTCGGGTATGGTCCAAGTCAGGCAAGTCGGGTTATCGGGTTTCGTCAATTTTTGACATCCCTAATTACACATGAATCTACTTGATGCATCATCGATCTGAACTATTCTTTATTTACTCTCGTTTTATTCATACGATTCAAACTTAATTTTCTTACAATTTTAAAGTTTTTAGTACTGATAATGCCATAGAATACAGAGATAATAATTTCATGCAATTTCTTGCCTATTAATGTACTATTATTCAAAGGTCTTTCCCAGGTATTTCTCAACAAAATGGTCAACAAGAATGCAAACATAGACATATTATTGATACTATTCGAACCCTCCTCATATCCTTCTCTTATCCAAAAAGTTTTGAAGCAAAGATATTTTCACTGTTGTCTACTCTTTAAATCGTATTCCTTCCCCTGTCATTGGTAACATCTCTCCATATGAATGTCTTTTAAACGTACTCCTAATTATCTGTAACATTCCACTCTCATAGGACACATACTCGACATTCTGAAGAATATCTGAATACATGCCCCACAAAGGTGGCATGTTAGAGCAATCAATCCACTTCGTATGGCATCATTAACAATATATCCATATCATAAGAGATTTTAAAAACCATCCAAAAGACCATTTAAAGGTCAAACTTTTATTTCATTTTCCAAAATAAAATTGTACAATGTAACTTTACAAAGTCAAAAAACATCTGTTTACACACATAAAAAAAAAGTTAAGAGCTTATAGTTATATATATATATATATATATATATATGTGCTATAAGAGATGCACTGCAACACATAGACCCTAACTAAATCCCTGAACAGTGCCAACACCGACCTTTGATCCATCTCGCCCCTGGATTGCAACTACTAGATTACTATCTATCAGCTGAGGAGTATAACTCCTTTAATCCTGAAAAAAATTGCAATTGGGGTGAGTTTGCGTAACTCAGTGAGTAAACCATCATCGATGTGCTCACTCACGAAAACACATAAAAATATAAATCGTCACTTTCACATTCAAATTTCTTATTATATTTTCACATTATTCAGATATACATGTACACACATTCATATCATATCGATATATATCACAATATAGCTCAATCAATCTCATTAAATTATAAATGCAAATGCACATGTGATTTTACTTCAAAGTTTTTCTGTGTTGTGATTGTGTGCCATTTTCCTATGTTATATCCCTTGCGGATACTAGGCTCATTCTTCATTCTAACTCGAATCTACAGT
Source organism: Pinacopodium congolense (assembly GCA_028565735.1). Classification (NCBI taxonomy): domain Eukaryota; kingdom Viridiplantae; phylum Streptophyta; class Magnoliopsida; order Malpighiales; family Erythroxylaceae; genus Pinacopodium; species Pinacopodium congolense. The sequence goes on from JAOXYD010072977.1 coordinate 1,581, forward strand.
GGAATTCGAGTTCATAATCAGAGCTTGTGGCTCTCATTCCATCTGTGAGCTTAAAGCGCCACTCTAATTTTGGCTAGCTAGTAACACCAATCATAACTCCTTTAATATGTTCTTGTATTCCATGAATGAAATGCAACATTTTCCAAATCACATAATCAATCTTTTTTATTGGAAAGCCTATTTACTAATCACATTCTTCAAACTTTGGTCGAGCATCCAATTCACCATTAGGAAATCACATTACCATGCATAAAATGCATTCACATAATCACTCACATAACATATTCGCATTATCATAGATACTTAATCAGAAACACATTCACAATTCACATGCACAATCATCAGATTTAAAATTCGACATATAACACAATAAGCACGTAAGTCTCACATTCACATACACACAGCACTTCCTATATAGTCTCGTACACTAAACTCTTTAGACACTCAATGTCCAAAATTGGGAGTAACACATCACCTTATATCTCTAGTATATCATACGTGCATTTCTAACAGTTTCATATTCGGAAATGAATTTAAAACCAATTAAAATATGAAGGCGTAAAGTGATTTTGCACTATAGGTCGACTTACAATTTGTTCCCAATATGCTATTGCTTGGAAGGTCTGGTAATGTCTAGATGCTGGTGGTCAATTTGTACTCCTATAATATGTAACACAAATATTTAGCATTATTAACACATTCAATCAAATTCACATTAACATACTCAATCAAATTCACATTAAATCATACTTATGCATATGTATCATGATGAATGAATGCATACTCAATTGACTATTCTTAGGTATGTCCTAATATCACAAAATAATAGTTTCCATCTTAACACTCTTAAGTAACTACAATTTATATTTATTCACTTCTAATTCACCTTATTCATGCACATTGATACCAAAACATCCAATCCTTAACATATATCCTCATCTTACAACCTAACTTATTAAACCTTCAATCATTCAATTCTCCATCCATGTAGGTCTATTTGAAGCCTTAATTAAGTTCAAACACATCAGTGTATAGAAACCTATCATCATGGGTTCATCCAAAACATAAAAATAGAAAATAGAAACATACAATTAATACAAAAAGTACAAATAAATAGAAAATCTAATGGTTAAAAATTAATTCATATTTGATTAATGTTTACCGAATCATAAGCATAAATTGTATTGAAATAGCAAAATTAGCAATCAACGCATAGTCAAAATCATTTTAAAAAGAAATATCCAAGCAATCAATTTTTAAGTGCCCAATAATTCAAGTGTATTTGATAGATAAATAAAAAATTTTATCTTCATCCCTCCCCTATGCTTAAGTCAAATTGTCCTCAATTTGTAGGTAAAAATAAAAATGAAGCAAAGAAAATAGTTATTTTCTAAATATTTAAGTCCAATAGTAGGCATGGTTGAAAGTGATCTATTCCAAGAGATTTAAATACTTGGAGAAAATAATCAAAACTTTTTTATAGTTTCTTAATGTCATCATCAAGTGCAAGCTTTTTCCAATGGTTAGATCAAGAATGATAAAATAACATAAAAAATAAAGTAAGAATATCATAAAAAGAAATCCTACAAAATGAAAATTTCTAATCATCCATAATGAAATGAAAATAAAAGATACAATAAAATACAATAAAAATAAACAAAATGAAATAAAATCAAACATTGGTTGCTTAGTGATCCACAATTAAGCATATTCAATGATTAGTTTGAGGTGGCAATTGTTGCTTGAAGTATATTAACTCTTACCACATGGCCTACTGCTCCTTCTATGAAAACTATATAAATCACCATCTCATCTAATCCAAGCCATAAAGTTATGCTTAACATCCATAATTACCAGGAAAAATAAGAAACTAAATTGAAATTGTGGGTTATATAATGTTTGTAAAAATGGTTGAATTTCAAGGCTAAGAGATTATGTAAACTCATCGACCATCTAATAAAAAATATACGAATGACATGTGAAATTCATTAATTGAGTGTAATGGGGAAGATTATAAGGCAAAGATGAATTGTAATTCGCATATTAAATATTGTTAAGCACTTATAAAATTATCCATCTCCTAATCCAAATAGCAAATACTATCTAAAAAAATTGAAGCATAATATAAATCTTTCTTTAAATTCTTAAGCACTCTAGACCGTACTTATCACTAAAATTTTTGTTCAAAAATGTTTAACATCAACAAGTGGTTCTTACAAGCACAAATCATCAATAAGAGGAAATAAACACAAGTAGTGCATAAAAACCACAATTAGTGAAAGAACAAGGCACAAGATTCCCATAACACAATACACCCATATAAAAAAATTCATGGAAATCGACTTTTGGGTTAATAAAGAGTAATAAAAAAAAGTTATCTAACATGTTAGGGCATCATAGATTAGCGTATAACTTTAAAAGTTATGGAAAATTACCAAACAATTGACTAAAAACACTCTATAATGTGAAAACCCTAAATCAAAGAAAATCCCAAATTGTAATATAAACCATCAGTCAAAGAAAATCCCAAATTATAATATGAAATACAAAGAATAAAGTAGATACAATGTTAATTTAATGAATAAATTTTTATTAGATGTACAAAAAAAATGTTAGGAGGTTGATTAAACTAAGGTAATTGAAAGAAAGTGGAAGAGCTTAGAAAGAGATGTAAGAATGTGACATTACATAATTTTTCACTCAAAATGTGTTCAAAAGCCTCTCTAATTCTTTCATAAATAAGATTAATCATAATCGAAACAAATTAGAAACCAAATTTGACATGAAACTCAAAGAAACATAAAACATAAAATCACAGGAACATTTAATCAAATGAAACATATTAAAAAGAAACTTAAATACACTAACTTGTAAGAATCAAAATAAAATTCAAGTAAAAAAATTGGATTAATTTTAGGTTTCCTCTTAACAAGTGCTTCTTTAAGGTCTTTTAGTTAGACTTTAATTCCAAAGAATTATTATCTTTTTTTTGGGTTCATATCTTTGACTAATTTGTTCAAATACTAGATGGTTAACAAAAATAAATGAGCTACAAAACCTATCATTTGATGTCTCCCTTCACTTTATTTTGATTGTGTGAAATACCTTAGAAAAAAGATCTTGATATGCCATCTTCTGCATACAGACAAGGAATTTTATACTAATAAAATCAATGCATAGAGGTACCTGTTTATCTTCCTTTGTAATTGTAACATCAACAAAAAATTTTGTTTCCTCATCTATCTCGATCATCAACTCCCCCTTATTAATTACTATGTATCTCACTCTCTTTGATCCACTTGTGTAATATTAGGCAAACTTGGTCACTCTTGTTCTAAAATCAAGTCAACTATATGCTTCAATTATCTTGCCAAGCTGTGTAGGAAAGTATCTATACTTTCGAATTGGGCATCTATGGTAGATATAACTTTAATCAACAATTCCTTTAACCTTAATTCTTCTTTCCTATTAAACAATTTGCTCAAATTATACAGCTATGTTATGAATAAATATATCTATATCTTCAAATCAAGCTTTTATTATAAATATAATCTTTACTAAAAGCTCTATTATCCTTGATTCTTCTTCTTGCTATTGGTAATAATCTTGTGGAGGTAGCTCGGAGTAAGTTTTATTAATCTATGCTATGTCATAGGTGTTGGCCAAATGGTTTTTATGAACCATCTCATCTACTCTCTAACTGTTGGCTGAAGTTACTTGGTTATCTTTCCAATGATAGTATTTCCACTGATGATGCTACAATGAAATTACCCTGTCTACCTATAGCCAAAGAAAGATAATGAAATGTAGCACACAAATCTAAAATAAAGACATAAAAAGGAAAAAAATTTCATAGACTAGTATATATAAGGATTTCCTAATATCTTCAATAAATCATCAGTGATGACGTGAAATAGTTGATGTGGGATCTAAACTCCTATAAGTTTTAAATAACATAAAATACAAAATCTCAAACCTAATAATAATAAGACCAAATGTGTACTTACTTTATCGTAGTATAGCTTATTAAGAGTATGGAATTTTGATTCCATAAGGATTGTATTAGACTACTAGTAATGTTCCTGTCTTCACTATCAAACCTATTCAAATTGATAATGGATTATTTGATTAATTAAGTTAAATTCAAAACTAAAAAATAATTTTAATGCAAATTCACTAGATTTAATAATCAATTAAAAAGATATGATGTATATGAGTAATCCCCAAAAGATATGTTCATATTTCTTCTATATCTTAAATTCAATGGATTTTCTAGATTTACTTAACAGTAGGTTCACTAAAGTGTAGCATGCTTTCTCTTGAGTTATACAATTCCTATCCTCCTGATAAGTTAATCAGAAGTTCTTATTAATCAATATACCAATTTGAAGCATTAATTAGATTTATTGAACTTATTATTTTGATTAGATTCACATCTAATCTAGAAGTCTTATATAACTATATCTATAGATATCTATGTAAGACTCATTACCTATGGATTGATCTATCCATATAGATGATCTTTCGATCTAAATACATAAAATCAAACATGGAATTAACACTTATTTTTTCATAGAAATAAAAACAAAGTCATTTATTCTATAGAAAAATCTAAGTTAGAAAGTCTAGAAATTCAACATTAAATCAAAGTTAAGAACAATAAACAATAAATCTTAGGGATTGGGAAGCTCATTCTCATGATGCTTGAATCCTTGAATCTCCTATGACTCTTACTAGAAAACAAATCTTGATCTTCAACTCCTTAATGTTTTAATATAATCCTTCAAATTTTTCAAAACCTCAGAAAGATGGTTTTGAATTTTCCCTTGGTCTCTTAGTGGTAACTCTAAGTCTCATAAGATCAATTTTTTTTTCAAGAAAAACCTAATTTTACACTTAAATAGGAGTAGGGGCTAATTGTCCTATAGCCTGGCTCATAGCCATAAGTCAAACCATGGTTTTGTCTAGACAAAACTATGATTGTGGTCGTAGCCATAATCCTCCTATCTTCTTCTCTTCTCTTGGTTTTTTTTTTCTCCATAAATTCTCTATGGTTTTTCCCATGGCTGTGAGATAAAGTGTAAAAATCACTAACTTGATGCTCTTTCTCCTCCTTTTGATTAAACAACCCATCCAACTCTAAATATTCATCAAATTGATCTCCAAAACTTATAAAAACATATTTATTGACCAAAATCCTCGTAAGCAACATCTTATTCAAACTTTAATCAATTATACATATAATTCACATGGAAATAACCCTCAAACCTAGGATTTTAACTATGAAACAATGCTTAAAAAGTTTACAAAATGGGAACTATCAAGCATTCCTACTGCTCTTTTATAAATGTTTATCCTCACAAAAATTTCTCACATATTGAATTGCATGGGCACCTTATGAGGCACTCACATATGTGTCTTTAAATATCCATTAGATGAGTTATTTGAAAAAAATAATGAGAATGTCAATGCTTTCAAAAACTTGGAATTTATTACGCAAAATTGTGACTACATACATTCATTTCATGGCTACAACTCTACTTCCCACCACAAAATTTAAATATTCAACACATATATACTTCATATTCATCACTAATATACAAAAAAATAACATATACAACTTAGAGAAATAAAGTGTAACTACATTTCAATGTATCCTAAAAGGTTAGATATGTTAGGAATTTCAATCTTAAGATTCAAGTACTATTAAAGGATCATACTTGTTATGTTTTTATAAGAAGTCTTCATTGTAGATTATTTGAAATATGTTCCATGTTGCACTCACACTTAAGCACGTTCCTATCTTTATTATAATAATCTAAAATACATTGCTTTGCCAGTGGGTATATTTTCATTCTAGGCAAAGACACAACCAAATATATACATATATATGTTGTGTAGGTTTTAATCTCACTATTTTCTTACAAAGATTATTGCTCATTCTAAACTTTACTTGCTCATCAACAATATAAAGGACAAACTTTCCATCAAGGAAATTAATCAATGCCCTTCTGATGTTCAAGAAAGACCTCCTAAGAACCCAAAGATAGTTCCTATCCTCCTTGAAATCTAACTTAATAAAGTCCACTGGGATGATATACTTATTCACCTTCACCAAGACGTCATCCACTAGTTCAAATGGATTCTTAATTGATCTGTCCACTAATTATATGAGTATTGATATTGGCTTCATGTTTCTAATCCCTAGCCTCCTCAAAATAAATAAGGGAAATAAGTTAATGGTAGCTCTTAGATCACATAAAACCTATAAATTTCTAAATCACTAGTCACACAAGCAATAGTAAAACTCCATAGATATTTTAATTTCGATGGCATATGGCTAATGATGATGGAGCTACAACTCTCTATTAGAGACACCATCTGATTTTCATCCCAAGCCCTCTTATTGGTCAAGATGTGTTTAAAGATCTAGACATATTTTGGCATATTTTCCAAAGCCTTCACAAATGACAAGTTGATCTGCAATTTATTTAGCTTCTTACAAAATTTAAAAAACTATGCATCTATCTGGTTCTTCTTTAGCCTTTGTAGAAAAGGGAACTCTAGATTATACAATGGTGGTGGCTCATATGGCTTCTCTACATCTTCATCCTTCTTCTTCTCTTGGTCATCTTCCTTAAGAAGTTTGGCTTCTCCCTCCTTTGGCTCCTCTAACTACATGCCACTTTTTAACTTGATCGCCTTTAATTGTTTACCTAGGTTAGATTTGATGTTATTAGGCAAGCTCCCCACATTCCTTATTGATAATGCACTTGCAAGTTAGCCAACCTGAACCTCTAAGTTATTAATAAAAGAGGCATGGTTCTTCACTATTTGTTCGAATTTGGATTTTAACCTCTTCTGGCTTTGGTCTTGACTATTAAACTTAGAGTTGAGCTTGTCCATCATTGACTCCAGTGATCTAAGAATATCTTGTTGAAATCCTCGTGGCCTTTGCGCTATCATACTAGTACTTTCATTGTTAATCGAAGAGAAGTTTTGGTGGCTTTTCTACTTATATTACAAGTATTAGAGGTAGGGTTATTAACTAATCTTCCTTGTAATGCTCCCACGTAATTTACCAACTACATCTCATTGCTAGCCAATAGGAAGCACTCTACAACCATATGACTCACTTGACCACATAACTCATGACCATGTTATACTACTTTCACCGTATGAGAGGAGGTAGCCTATAAGCTGCTCAATTGCTTAGTAATTGCTGATTGATGGTTGGTTTCTATAAATGTAAATTCATTCAAATTAATTCTAAATTAATGTTCTTTTGAGCACACCTTTCTCAATTCAATTTCAAACCAACACTGATGGCAAGTGTACCAGTCAAAAGTAACAAGTGGAAGTATTTAAAATCCAAGTACGTTCCCATGGGGATACTTTGCTAAATTGCAAGTACTAAGACAAATTTATTCATAATTATCTAGAGAATCCTAATTGAATGCAAACATAAACTAAAATTACCAAATAAACTTAAAAGCTCCAAGTTATGTAGAATAACTTAGTTAGATAAAAAGAAGTTGTCTTAAGGGATACAATTGGTTAGGAAATGTTCTTCAATGACCTAAATGGATTAAAAGATTGATTAAGAGACTTATTCTAGGATCAATCTCATCATATTAACCATACTCTTGCACAAAAGATAAAGAAAATTGAATTTAATAGATGGAAATTAGTTAAAGTGCACCAATATCTGCCTTTAAAGATGTTTACAAGTTTAAATCACATGTATTGAGGTTCTAGAACTCCAAAATACAGCTAAGATTTGCAAAACAAGGTGAAAAACATGAAGAATAAGAGAAAATAATCCTAAGCTTCTATCAATTTGATTTCTCCCTTAAATTCATATTTTTCTCTGTCTAACTCTTTCACAAATGAGTTCTCTGAGTCCTTATATGTGTCAGCTGCAAGTGGAGACCAACTAGTTCAAGTTGTAGCAAGTAGAGAAGGAGATCTAGCTACAAAGGTACTGACTGCTACTTAAATGGCACTTGAAAAGAGCCAAACAATGCCTAATGAGCACCACCATTTTAGTCTCTGATTTAGGGGTAGAACGGTGCCTGGCAGGGTTAAATAATGCCTCTCCAGACCTCCCGTTTTACTCCAAAATCTCAAATTCTAGTAGCCTTTTCTCAGATGTTTTGAAATAAATTAACTCCAACTATAATTTCCATTAATCAAACAAATAATTTAGTCTATAATCATCAAATATAAACAATTATAAAACAATTTGGCTTAAAATGAAGGCTAATATATCATGAAATTCATGTTTATCAACTCCCCCACACTTAGATTTTGCTTTTCCTCAAGCAAACCAATCTATCATTAGTTTCCACACAACATATAATCTTAAGAAAAATAATCTCCATCAATCAATCAAAACTATTGAAGAGAATTCCCTCATCCTTCAGTTAATATGGAAACGTAAGAGATTATAATTTTGATTTATCTAATCAAGTCACAACTGAGATTGATTTACTTCATGTTTCTTCCAATTCATCCTAAGACCATAATTTCATTCCAATCATAAAATGAATATAAACCAAGCAAAAAGTAACATCCAGGATCACAAATCCATATCCTTAAGTCTAAGCACTAAAAAGAAAAAGTAATGTGGGCCTGGCTTTAGTTGAGAAGTCACTCAATTTTTCGTACTCAAAGGTGAATAGTTATGGTGAACAACCCTTGACTTACCGGATTGAGCCACCTGTCATCAACTGACTTTGCACCACTCATAACCTCTAACCAATTGATTAGAAGCCAACGGAATAAATGAAATAAATGCCCACTTTTCACTCTTGTTTGTTTTTGTTTTCTTTTTCTTTCTTTGCATTTTTCATCTCTTTTTCTTTTTCTTTGTATTTTTTTCCACTTTGTTGTCATTTTTTCTCATTTTTCCAATTTTTTATTTTTTTGATAGAGGATAGAAACATTTAGCTTAGAAAGATTCAGTTTAGAATTGGAATGTTATAGCAAATAAATAAGGACTTACTTGTCAAAAGCATCAGATAAATTAAGATCAAAAGCACATCAATCATCAAAATCAAAAGGATAACATCTTATTTTGTCAAAAGAGTGAAATTCAAAAGGAAAACTTGCAAAAACATTATAGATTGATTGGAAAAAGATGATAAAAAAAGATAAATTTATGGAGAAGTAAAAATAAACATAAAATAACATTCCCTCCACACTTGAAATAAACATTGGTCCTCTAATGTTATAAAAAGGAAATGATAAACAAAATGCTGGAGAAAAGGAATAGAGAAATCTTGGATAATGATGGCAATGCAAGGAAAATTTGACTTGAATAAGTAGGGCATAATGCAACCATTGATAATAGCAGTTGACAAAATATAAGAAATATGAAAGCACAAGGAAAAAAATAATAAATGAATGCTCCGTAGCATAAATATAGTAATAATGTCCCCAAAAGGGAGCATACAAAAAAAGAACAAAAAAACTAAAAACAATGAAAAGGAAATACATGAAAGCAAAGCGGATAGAGTCATCCAAAAAAAAAAAAAAACCCTGTCACAAGGACTAGCCTAGAGGCTAGCCTAAAAAGCTAAAAGAATTGCTAAATCAGAGAAGGCAATCGATCACAAACAAAATCCCAAAGAGTTAAAATCTGACTTTGGACTATCCCGACTTGTTAAAGAACATCCTTAACTCAATAGGAGAGAACATCCCAATAGGAAATGATCCAGTTGATCCAAAGAATAGGGCATAGCAGCAGGTCTACTAGTGGCTATATGAAAGGGCTGTTGGACCAAAGGAGGAACACTAGGAGCAGGCAAAGTAGCTTATGAAGAAGTTTCATCCATGCCTTCAGCCATATCTTTAGCTAGAATAGGTGGAGGAGGAAGTTCATGATCATCATCAATGTGTTTACCCCTTAAAATGGCTGCCAAGTTAGATTACGCTAGACACCTTCGACCTTATCATAACGCCAAGACTTAAGGTCATGGTAGCTAATCATAGATATGGGTATAGGATAAACAGTCGTCTAACCCTCAAATGAAACACCTGCCTCGTTAAGTACCCGAGTAATTAAAGTTGGAAAACATAAATTCTTGCTATCATGCTTCAAATGAACCACATTCCTCATACTCTGAAGAGTGAATAAAGCTAGTGGCAAACCATTGATGGCTCCTAAACCATTGTAAAGCTTATATAGTAGGTAGAACATTACAACTAATGAGAGCCACAATAATCCACCTCTACACAGATAACTGGTTGGTCAGAAAATAGTCATTGTCAGGAGGTTGGATCAATCCCAAAGCAGTACGGCCATCCTCAAAAGTAAATAGAGGATCAAATTCGACATTATCACCATGAATTCTGTCCACTCGATGATGGTAAGGCTCACCAACATTCAGCACATTGAGTAGACAATAAAGCGAAGCATGAGTGAGGTCTTTAGCATCCTTCTCTTTAGTGTTTAAGTGTCCAATTAATGTTTTAATGGTTAATTTATTGAATTATGACTCCTAATTCAGTGTTTAAGTGTCTAATTAATGTTTTATTGGGTTTGATTTGCATAATGGAGCTTAATGACGAAGATTGGAGCAAAAACATCAAGAAAACCTCTTTGTTCTACTCCATAACGGCCCCCTGAGAGGGTGCTATTGATTGGGTCATTGTAGGTTCTAGTATTCAACCTATAACGGCAACCTAAGAGGGTGCCGTTGTAGGACGGTGGGTTGCTGCTGTATATAGGGCCAACAATTTCAGCTCCAAATCTTTGAGATTTCAAACCTAGCATGATCCTAATTATTTCCATTGTCTGCTAGCACATGTAGGAGGTCCAGGTTGTCTACAAAGAGCCAAAAAAACACTGGAAACATGTAGAGAGTTAGGGGGATTCAGATCAAACTAGAAAGAGAATCTCTTGCTTCTCTTTTATTTTTCTCTTTGATAGTTTAAGCTTCAAACACTTGTATTTCGAGTTTCTGATTGTATTTTGAGTTGCTGTTTGT
>JAOXYD010072988.1:0-12574 GCA_028565735.1 Pinacopodium congolense
AAAGTGTAAGCCAAATTGATAGGGTGTCTAGATACAATCCTCATGGGATCGATATCCGTTCTTTACTACAAGTACGAGCCGTATACTTGTGGTTTTGAGCGTAAAACTAGTTGTTGGTTTTGCAACTAATCATAATCACACTTAACACAACTTGGTCAATGTTGGCCTTAAAAATCATGAAAACGATGTTGTTTTTCAAATCCCATTTATGTCCTAGAATTTGGCATCTTTTGCATCTCTTCGCATTTTCTGCCATAAATCCTTCTATATAGCTCTAATAACCATGAAATTTGATATGTAGGCTCCTACATGATGCTTTTGCAATACACAAAATTTTATAACAATATAAGCTCTAAAAGTGCCTTTAATGCATCTCCAAAATCACCTGCATCAAATCTAGTATTCAACTGAGCTTGTGTTATTCTTTACTTTATGCACTCTTCATGGCTTGTCATATGGCCTTGAAATTTGATATGCAACTTTATAACATGAAGCCTTAAGTCCCAGAATTGGTTCTACACCTCTTCTAGTTCTAATTTTGCTCCAATTCATAGCTCTTTCAACTAGTATTTGTGTCCTAAGTTCAAATCTATATGTAAACTCAAAAGGAATACAAATTAAGCATCTAAACATCAAAATATGGATGAATTCATTATGAAATGCATATGAAAACTTAATATAATTCAACTTTATCAAATACCCCCACACTTGAACTATTTCTTGTTCTCAAGTAATAACTTAAATGCTTAACTCAATCAATCCTAATCAAAAGTCAAAAATTCATTTAGCATAATAGAAATTAATTACTTTAATCCAATTCACCAATTTCTACTCCATTATGATCAAAAAGAAGGAAATCACAAGCAAAGATATAGTTAGTGAAAAAGTAACCCAATATGCCTAATATCTAATAATCAAGCTATTTTGCAAAGGTTATCACACAAACTAATTGAGGATGTTTAAAATGACCAAAAACTATTGAAAAACATTTTACAAATTGAAATTTTAGCAATGCTTGTTCGAGAGGTCATCTAACTTTTTGATGCGAAAGTAAATACTTATCAGGAACATCTTTAGTTACCAGGCTAGATCTCCATCTCAAATGGCTAATAGCACCATTCTTAACTTTAACATTACATTAGGTTTAAGTTAACGGAGTGAGAATTTCCCAATACACACAACAATACACCAAAAAAAAGGAAGAAGATGTTTTCAACAACACAACAACAAAAACACTTTGCTTTTTTTTTTCTTTTCCTTATTTTCTTTTTCTTTTAATTCTTTTCATTTTTTTTCTCTTTTCTTTCTTTTCTTTCCTTTTTTATTCTTTTATTCTTTTGACACTTTATTCTAAACATCCCATTTTACATTCATATGATAAACTATACAAAATGGACTTAAACATTAAATATCATACATATGGCTATTAAAAGCACATAAAAGGCATTCAAAAGAAAAAGAAAAGAGAAAAAGATAACATCATTTCAAGAGTTGAGAAAAGTTCATTAGATTAAAAGCATCAATTTCCTTCAAGTACCACATTAAATATTAACTAAAGATTATAATAATTTCAAGCTAACACATTCAAATCATCACCATCAAACTCATAATACCTCAAGCGTGCAAACATTTTAAACTTGCCCTACCCTCACACTTAAATTAGACATTATCCTCAATGTCCTAATCTAATGAAAGCACAAAGAAATGAGATCAAGAATACTCCCTTGAATGAGGCAATCCATGAAGTGTTTGAAGGAGAGATAGTCATACACTTTCACTCCCTATAAAACAAACACAAACAAAAGAAAAGACACTCAGACCAAAAGCAAACAACAAACCTAACTAGAAAAGAGAAAGCTCACAAAAACTTAAAGAAAGGTTAAGTTACCTCCCAACAAGCGCTTATTTAAGGTCATAAGCTTGATCTCTAGTATTTACATCATATATTGTCAAATGGATATTTTAGTTTGATAGGAAGCATGCTAAATGTCATGGATGAGTTTGGAGTAGGTTCCCTCATAGGAGACTCAAAAACTGGATGTCACATAGCTTTGGACACGTTGAACTGCATTGTCTTGCCATCATTGTCTAATGTCCACTCTTCGATATGCAAATTTCCCTTCTCCCATGATGGTCCCTATAATAATATTGCCAATGGGTGTGGAGACTCTTCATCCTTCTTACCACCATTGACCTCCACTTCTTACTGCTCTTGCTTGTTCCTCTTCTCTTCTTCTTCCCTTTTTTCAAACTGTTGGGAAAAGGAAGCAAAATTCAGTTAGAAATAACATGAAAATTATCACTTACGTTAGGAGGCTATACATCCTCCTCCATTTCTCGAGTGAGTGCTACTTCCTCTCCTAACTACTCTTGCCCTTCCTCTTATGCTCTTTGGTTCTCCCATTGGTCTCCACACTTAAATGAAACTTTACACACCTCCTCCCTTAGTTCTCTGTCTGGTTAGTTGAGAATACTTGAAGAGAATTGGACTTCTAGGCCACTGATCACATTTGTTAACTAGCTTACTTGATCTTCTAAGTTCTTCAAGTTACTCCTCGTCTCTTGTTGAAATTAAAGATTACTTGTCCTCAAACTCGTTACGATCTCCTATAAGGATATCCCATCAGCTTGTGGTGGCGATGGTGGAGGTAGAAACATGGGTTAGAAGTGTAGCTGGTCTCTATAGTATGCAAGTAGAGAATCGAATTTATAGTGCTACGTATCCTGCCAAACATGACACGTATAAATAAGATAACCTAGAAAGGAGCAAACATCACATACCTTAGCTTCATCTTGATCCATCTCGTGTTGCACCACTAAGGACATGACATTTGTCAGTTGATGCTCCAACCTGGAAGTAGTAAAAGAGTCAAACTCATTATCATAGTAAGGATAGTACGAAAAATAGAACTAAAAGCATCTTAATAATGAGCCATCACTACTAAAAGATTGGAGAATCAGAAAAAGCTATAAATCTGAAACAAATAAAAGAAAAGATGATCATAAACAAGAAAACAAAAACAAAAATAAAAAATCACAAGCTCGAGTTCCCTAGCAATAAAACTAAAAATTTGGTAGCTCTGTCACTGGCTCACCAAATAATAAATTACCTAACTAACCTAACAAACTATGTAGTAAGGTAAGTCAAGGTCGATCCTACAGAGAGCTGGTTGTATTCCATAACTATTCCTAATGTTGCGCAAAGGAAAAAGAAAAGAAAAGAAACCCTTCGATGTATAGGACTTAGACTAAACGAAAAGAAAAATAACAAAAACAAGGCAGTAGACACAAAACAAATAATAACAATATAAAAGGTGGGTAATTAGCCTAAGATGTTAGCTTATAGATCTAAACAAGCTCTTGAATCCTTTATTCCTCCAATTTTAGATAAATCAAATAATCTCTGAAAATATAGTGGTAAGTATTTCCACTAATTACGCCGATGGCCCAGGTTCGATCCTCAGGAACGATACCAAATATTTGGTAGCTCTGTCACTGACTTGCCAAATAATAAATTATCTAACACACTTAACTAAATATGTAGTAGGGTAAGTTAGGGTTGATCCCATAGAGAGCTGGTTATATTTGATAACTATTCCTAATGTTACGAAAAGGAAAAAAGAAAAGAAAAGAAAACTTTAGATCCGAAGGACTTAAACTAAACAAACAAAAAACAAAAACAAAAACAAAGTAGAAATAATGAAAAAAATAATGACAACACAATGTGGTGTAGAAGATATATCTAGGATTCATAGTATATAATTGATCCTTGAAATATATAAATTGTGATTAGCCTAATATGTTAGCCTATAAATCCAAACAAGCTCTGGAATCCTATGTTCCTCCTATTTTAGATAAATTCAACAAGATCTGAAAATATTCCTAACTATGCGACAACTTATAACAAGCTCTTTAGATTTAATGGCGTAGCAACGTTAACACAGTAGGGAACAGTTAACCTAAGCCACAATCTTGCAAGCTCAGATTGTGTAACTTAGTGAATTAGAATCTTAGGCTAGATTGATTAAATTTACTAACAAATTCAATTAGCCAATTGCCACTTATAATATTTGCTATGGACGATTACGTATCATAAGCCTATACCTAGTCAATAAATTAGAAAATATACTTAGGATGGCCAATCCTATTAATAAATCCCAAATTTATGTAATTTATTTGGAATCCCAATTTAACCTTGACTTGAACCATAATGCCCAACTGATTCTAATAAATTCTCACAATTATTCATTTAAAATTCCATCAATATCTTCTAGCCTAAGCAAAACTAAACTACCATACTAAAATCAATAATAATATAAACTAAAATTAACAAAGTCTAAACTGAAATATGCGTAAATCATAAGAAAACAAGATAACAAAGGCTTGAAAAAAAGTAAAATTCTTTAAACTAACAATAGTCTAACATTCAATAAGCACTCAACATAAAAAAAACAAAACTCAACAAAAATACCAACGAAAATAAAAAGAAAAAGGAAGAAAAATAGAGAAAACTTAATCTAAACCAGAGTTCAACACCTAAATTACAAAATCTAAGAAAAAAACCTAAAACTATAGGTAACGATAATCAAAATGAACCTACAACCTAAGGAAATACAAGAGAAAGGGGCTTCTTCTAGTGGAGAGACAAAAAGTGACAAAAATGGCTCCCAATCTTCCTTAAAAATTTCTTGGATGGATTCTAGGACTTCTTGACACATTTTTGGGGCAACTTGGTCAATTTGTCCATTAAAAATCATAACAACAATGTTGTTTTGTAAATCCTGTTTTTGTCTCAGAATTTGACAGTTTCTGCCTCTTTTTGTCTTTTCTACTATAAATCCTTCTATACAGCTCTAATAGCCATGCAATTTGGTATATAGGCTCCTCATAGGATGTTTTTGCACTTTAAAAGATTTTAAAACAATTTGAGCTCTAAAAGTCCTTTAATACATCACTAAAGTCACCTGCATCAAATCTAGTGTTCAACTGAGCTTGTGTTATTCTTTTCTTTGTGCACTCTTCATGGCTTACCATATGGCCTTGAAATTTGGTATTAAACTTTATAACATGATGGTCTAAGTCTCAAAATTTGTTCAACATCTCTTCTAGTTTTAATTTTGCTCTAATTATTGTCCCTTTCAGCTAGCATTTATGTATAAAGGTCAAATCTACATGTAAACTCAAAAGGAAAACAAATTAGGCATTTAAACCTCAAAATGGGGATGAATTCATAATGAAATACATATGAAAACTTAATATAATTCAATCATATTAGGAGGAGTTGTGCAATTTCTAATTAAAGAGTGGAGAATAAGTGGAGCACCCGAAAGAGAAGGAGGAAAAGCAAGGGTAACTAGGAGAGGAAGAGGTGCCAATTTAAGAAATGAAGGAGGATATAACACCTCATATGACAAGTGATACATCTTTTGCTATTACTATCCAAGTTTTGATTCCTTTTCATAATTTTTTATAGAAGAAATATGAAGATGAAGAAGAGAAGACTGAATAAGAGCCGTAGGATTCCAAGTCTTTGAAAGAGTTATGGTCAAGTAAGCCAAAGGAGGAAGGTGACATACAGGATGAAGAATCTCCACACCCATTACTTAATCAAATAGGGAGACCATCCTAGTGGAAGGGAGATGTCCATAGCAAAGAGTGGACCATAGACTATAATAGAGACACAATGCAATACCACCTTTCTAATGCTATGAGACATCAAGTTGATTGGAAGTCCACTCAAAGGGAAACTGTTCCAAGCTCATCAATGAGTTTGAGCATATTTTATGTCGAGCTCAATATTTTTTTGATACTAGATAGTGTAGCTAGTAAAGGTTAGGATAGAGAACTAAAACCATTTCTTGTTGGGAGGCAACCCAACCTTTCCTTTAAGTTTTTGTGTCTTTTTTTTTGTTATCTAGTTCTTTAGTTTCTTTTTAATTAAGTTTGTTTCATTTCTTTTGTGTTTTTTTTTGTAGGAGCTAAAAGTAGGACCTGTATCCTCTTTCCATAAAGGACTTCATGGATCGCCTTATTCAGGGGAGTTTTCTTCTCCCATCCCTTTTATGCTTTCATTAATTTTAGGAAACTGGGGACAATATCCCACTTAAGTGTGGGGGTTGGGAACAAGAAACATTTTTTCACTTGAGCTATTATCGATCCAATAGTAATAATTTAAATGTGTTAGCTTGATATGATTATGATCTTTAGTTGATATTTAATTGTGGTACTTGAAGGACATTAATGCTTTTAACTTGATGAACTTTGCTCAACTCTTGAAACAATGATAAATTCAAAATTATATATTTTTTCTATTTAGTACCTTGCATGTGTTTAGTATTTGTATGATATTTAGTGCTTAAGTACATTTTGTATAGTTTGCCATATGAATGTGGAAAAGGATGTTTGAAATAAGTGATGGAAAAGAAAAGAAAAATGTGTTTTTGTGTTGAATAAAGTGAGCATTTTTTACTCCACTAGCTTCAGCCAATCTAAATTTAAAGTTTATAATTAGTGCTAGTAGCCATTTGAGAGGAGCATCTAGTTTAGTAACCAAGATCATTCATGGCAAGGTGTTTGACCTTACGTAAAGAGACTAGGTAAACTCTTAAATATTGCTTAAAAATTAAATTGTGTTGTGTTTTTAATTATTTTTAACTATTTTGATTATCATTGACTAGTTTGCGTGATAATCTATGCGAAATGGATTGAATGCAAGATATCGTGCATATTGGATTACTTGTTCCCTAATTGTATGCTTTGCTTGTGATTACTTTGTTTTCTATTGTGATAGAGTTGAAATTTATAAATTGGATTAAAGGCATCAATTGATTTCTATTATCTTAATTAACTCTTAAATTCTTATTGGAATTGTTTGAATGAAGTGTCTAAGTCATTGCTTAATGATAAGAAATAATTCAAGTGTGGAGGAATTTGATTGGGATGCATTTTATGATATTTTAATATGATTTTAAATGTCATTTCATCCCTATTTTGGTGTTTAAATGTCTAATTTGTGTTTTTTTTTAGTTTACATGTAGATTTAATCTTAGGACATAAATATAGAGTGAAAAGACCAAGTATGGAAGTGGATTGAAGCAAATTTGGAGCTAAAAGAGGTTTGGAATCAATTTAAAGACTTTGAGTATGATGTTATAAAGTTTCACGTCAAATTTCAAAGCTATATGACAAGCTATGAAAGACTCATTAAGAGAAGAGCAAAAGAAGCTTAAACAAGCATTAGTTTTGGTATAAGTAACTTTAGTCATGCATTAGGTGCACTTTTAAAGCTCAAATTATTTTGAAATTTTATGAAGTACAATAGCATTATATGAGAAACCTTTATATCAAATGTCATGGCTATTGGAGGTGCGTAGGAGAAGTTAGATTAGAAAATACGAAGAAGGGAAGACTTAAAACAAAAAAATTGAAGAAGGGAAGAAGTTATCAGACATCAATAGTGGTTGAAGTAAACTACTATTAAAGGATAACCAAGGGCTGTTAAAGGATGAGAAAAATGATTTGATTTTCCAAAATAAAAAGAAAACCTTCCCTTTCACTTTTTAAATGACCCAAATCTTAATGAAGCAATATAAATAGAGAAAAGGCAGAGGAATTGGGCACTTTTTGCTCCTCACTTGGGGAAACCTTGATTTCTTTATATGTACTTTAGTTTTTAGTGTACTTTTGTTGTTCTTTTCATCTCTTTTAATGTTCAAACCTTAGATTAAGTAGATTAGGTGTTGAAATCTGGTTTATTTATATTTTAGTTGCTATTTTGTTAATTTCATTTTATTTTTCAGTTGTATTTTCATCTGGGTTATGTTATTTTATGTTGAATGCTTCGAATATTTATTTTTAATGAAATTTCTTTAATTTTCTAGCATTGATCTTGGCATTGCCTTTATGTTTCATGCATTTTCAAAAAAATTTTACAATTTTAATTTATTTTTTTTAATTTTCATTATGTTTGCTTATGTTTTCCTTGGGTTGAAGATATTTGAGGGGTAATTGGATGATAATTATGAAAATTAATTAGGTTTTTAGTGGGTAGTGTGATTTATGTTAGGATTGGATTGAAATTCGATTAATTAATTTTGTAGGTAAACATAATTACTTTGGCAAGGATTCCAATTCTTTAGGTTACATAATCCAAGCTTGTGTGATTATGGCTTAGGTTAGCTATTCTCTAGTTCTTCATGCTATCGTGCCACTATATCTAGAGAGCTTGTTCAAAGTTATCACTAGGGGTAAGCTTTCTATCACATAGAACTTATCTAAAAATAGAGGAACTTAGGATGCAAGAGCTTGGTTTGGTTTATAGGCTAGCATCTTATGCATAACACAATCATTAGGATTTCGATGATCAATTGTAATTCATGAATTTGGATAATATCTTTCGCCTAGCTTTTTAATAGCATGTCACTAACTATCAAATAATAATACCTAAGTAGACCTCACAATGCAGTAGATGGCAAGATAGGGTCAAACCACAAAGAGCTAGAATATTACTGCTATTTCAAGTGTTGCAAAGAAAAGAAAGCAAAAACCCTTAAAGTGATGAAAGCTAAACTAAGCTAAGATATAATAAACATAATCAAGATACAAACACAAAGCAAAACACAAAAATACTACTAATAATAACAAAGAAATGGGCCAAAGGTATCATCAAGATTTTAGGATAACTATTGATCCTCAAATTTAGATAAAAGATGCTCTAGCAAAGATGCTAACCTATAGGTTCGAATAAGGTCTCAAACCCTCAGTTCCCATTACTTAAGTAACAAGCTCTAGAAATACCCATATCTTCACTATAACCTAGAACAAGCTTTCTAAGTTTAATAGTAAAGACATATTAGGTGATAAGGAAAGACTAACTTAGGCCACTAACACAAGCTAAAAAAAGTATAACCTAAAGGTATGGGATCCTAGACTCGTTAGTTAAGTATGCTTATAAATCCAATTAGCCTATTGTTACTTTTGGAAATTAAAATTATGTATCACATACTCAATGATAGCATTCAAATTAGGAAATTATCTAAAGGGTGATCAATCTGAAAGATAATACATAATTCATTTTAATTAACTAAAATCCTAAACCAACCTAAGCTTAAAAAATACCAAATCCATTCAAACTCAATCACATTCTCAGAATTAATCACCCCTTCATCCCTCTTATACCTTCAAGCCCTTAAGAAACTAGTCCCGCATGGTTAAATTAAGTAAAATTGGCATTAAACAAGTAATATCAATACTTAATTAAAGGAAAAACAAGGCTAGAAAAATATGAAATTAGAAATGAAAACCACAATGCAACACTTAATCTAAGGCAAATTCAAGCTATTTATGCTTACAACCACTTAATTCAAACTAACAACACTTAAACCCAACACTAACACAAAAATCCAGCACACTAATCAAGAGAAAATGTTGAGATTAAGTGATGTAAAGTATAAGAACATGCCTCATTCTCACTTATCATGCATAAACTAAATAAAGTTATTAAAAATAATCTAAAACCCATAAGATAGATTTAAAACCAACCTAAAATCAACAATGACAAATTAGAAATAACAACTAGTTAAGCTTAGATAATCACAATCAAAGCTGAAATCAAAGAAACATTCATCCATTAAGATATATCCAAGAATCATACATTTTCAAAACTATTCAAATTCAATAATCAACATAAATTCTATCTATAAGCATAAAAGCATGAAGGAAATAGCAATTCAATGCTGAAATCCTTAAACTACTGTAAAAAAAAAAAAATCTATCTCAAAATACTAAACTAGTTGCTGAAAGGCAAAATAAAATGGAAAACTAATTCTTATATCTTAAACTTATGGAACTAGTAAGGAGAAATAAGAAGAAGAAGACGCTAGAAATCTTTCTGGGAAAGTGACAATGGTTGGCCTACCTTTTTCTTTTCTTCACTGTCATGTTTATACCCTGTCAAATAGGGTAAAAACAATGTTGATTAAATGTTTGATCTATCCTTAAAAGTTCTCTCTACGAACGGGGTATGTTATAGGTTGTTTGGTACATCGTTACCATTGGTTTTGTTGATCGATGCCATTGGATCAGTTGACTTATCTCCAACTGCTGCTCCAATTAGTAGCAACTCCATTTTATAGCAGTTTTTAAACTTATCAGCAACAGAATTTCAATCTAGTAGTAGCAACTTCAGCAACTTCAATTCAGTCTGTTGCAATTTCCTTAAAACCTCTTCGATTCTCCAAAACAAATATTAACACATTTGATCTGCCGTTGAATATAAATTAAATACAATTTGAGTACTTTTTCTTTAAAAGAAGGGATAAATCCAAATGAAATAATATAACAAAATATAACAAAGCACATCCCTATCACTTTTTGTCTTTGTTATTTATTTCTTAATTGTTTGCTTTAGTTTCATTAATTGTCTTTGTGTTTGTTTTTAATTCTTCACATCTAGGAGTTTTATTTTATTTTCTTTTTCCTTTGTGTAAAATTAGGAATAGTTGAAAATCACAACCAGTTCTCTATGGGATCTACCCTAACTTACTATACTAGATGATTAGTAGGATAGTTAGGTATTTTATTATTTGGTGGTTCATGATAAACCCACCAATCTACTAATAATGAACATCTTAAACTAGTAGAGAGACATTATTTAATGTTGTTTTGTTATATGTGTTATAGTAGGATAAAACTTACAATTTTAAATTTGATTTTTCATGTTATTTAAAGGTAATATGGACCATAATATGTAAGATAATAATTGGAAGATTAATTAAATTGAAAATAATATAAATACCTTTTATAAAATTATAAAAATATATGAGCTTTTTGTGATTGTAGACTGAAAAGGCTCCTCTAAAAGCCATTTGAATAGGAAATAATTCCAAAAGGAGATTTTATGGTTGTTGTAGATATAAAGTTTATTAACTATGGATTGATTTTATATGTATCTGATTTTTGACTTAAGCAATTTGATTTTGATAGTAACAACCTCATGTTTTATTTTTTAAGATAATGGGAATTATAATTTTTTATATGGTGGAAAATACATTGTAAGGATTGTTAAAGTGATTAATAAATTAAAGTACAAGAACATTGAGCTTGTAAATAGTGATGAGTTATATGTTGCCAAGGAAATGAGATGGATTTGAATATTTTTTTTACTTTATTTATAGGATTTATGAGTGATTTGATGCTTTATAAGATGTACAATTTAACTTAAGAAACATGACATATGCATTTTCACTTATTATAAAGTATTTCAACATTTTGGGTAAATATTTGTTATAATTATATAATGTAATAGATATTCCCTTTCAATTTGGTGGTAATAAATTTGACTAAGATTATTAAATGTATTGAATTTATTTGAAAAGAAATGGATGTCCAATTTATAAACATACCATTATGTATGAAATATAAAGACAAATTCATGTTAATGGAAATATAAGTGGAAAGATACCCATTGATACATAAAAGCCATATGGTAAACATATGCCAAATGTATCAATATAATGCATTGAATTTATTATAAATGAAATAGATGTGGTCTAATTTATAATGATACCATTATTTGTCAAATATTGAGACAAATTCATGTTAATAGAAATATAAATGGAGACATAACCATTGATACATATAACTTATATGGTAAACATAGGCCAAAGGTATAAATATACAAATTGTTGGCTCTATATGGTAGTTGAAGGAGGGGAGGGGAAGGTGTGAACTTGGTGACACTACATTTTTCTAGATCTTTTCCTAATTTAAAAAATTCACCTCTTAATGTAATGTAGAATATGTGACAATATCAAAATTATAATGCAACTTGAATTAAAATAAACTTGTAAGGAGATATTGAAGAGAAAGGTAAACTGATTTGTAGTGGTTCGATACGCAACCCAATTCTACATCCACTCTCCAACTCCTTATTAGAAATCTCATTATTTCAATATTTAGGATAAGACCAGCCTTCTTAAAAATTATCTTCTTCACTAGAGAAGATCAATCCTTTTAATAAAAATTTAATTATTCCAATACCCCAAGATACTCTAAAAAAGATTTCGCTTAATTGACCCAAAGTATTTAGAAAGGAGCTCTATAAAATTCAAGATGAATGTACAAAATAAATTTCAGAAAACTAATAAGAAACCATGTAAATTGATCACTCAATGCTTTTATAACTCAATGATTTCACTTAATGCTCAATGGATGCTTTACATCACTCCAAAAGCACCTATTTATAGCTGTTGAAATGCATTGAAAATCAATTAACACCCATTTTCTCATTAAAACTAGCTCTCTTAGTCCATTTTTTATTTTAAAATTTAAAATTTTGCATATTTAATTACTATCACTAAATTAAATTTTATACTAAATTCTAACTAAAAATATTTTATTTTAAATTTTTTGTTACAAAAGTCAAACTAAATAAATTTTATTTTTTAAAATAAAAATTAAAAATAAGTAGAGAAATTGAAGTAACCACCCTTAGATTGTTTGGACAAGATGTATGGCTTGTGTGCCAGGTGAAATGTACGTTCAAAGCCGAATTAGCAAAATTATTGGAAAAGAC
>JAOXYD010072999.1:0-12574 GCA_028565735.1 Pinacopodium congolense
TTTTACTTTCTTCTACGATTATTTACATTTAAGTTTCGATAGTTTAAATTTAATTTCAAGTTCCTACCATCTTATTTTCCTTAAACAAAGTGAATTTAAGTCGTTAGGTGTCTAGATTCAATTCTCGTGGGATTGATATTAATTATACTATAAGTTGTGATCTGTATACTTGCAATGTAGTTAAAACTATCAAACACTCCTATCTTATCCCCTTTGTCAAATAACACAAGTAGGAGTCTTCAAAGGCTGCATAACACAAGGAAGAACACAACAACAGGAAAGAAGAGTAGGAGATTTTAGATCTAACATTATATAAATAAGCTCTTGCTTCTCTCTTAGATTTTCTTAGATGTTTTAGGCTTCAAATTAAAGCTCATTGGTTAGATTTAAAGCATAACCAAACTTTAAACTAAGTTTAATGGAGAAAAGGCATAAGTCTTAACCATAATTTTGTCTTGAATTCATGAAGGAACTCTAATACAACCTTTGAATTTTTTTAAGCTCAATTAATTCATTAATCATTTAATCCTGAGTTGGATTCCATAAATTTATAATTTTCAGTAATTTTATAAATCATTTTATAATTCAAAATTGCAAGGTTTGAAGCAAAATTAGGATAGTTTAGTAATTTATCTTTTCATCTTTTTAATCAATTAATTTAGAATTTTCTAGATAATTGTAATCTAATTAATCTGGTATTTATCTAAAGAACACCGTTTTTCCCCATGGGTTCGATATTCGAAGTCTTAAAATTACTTCATTTTATTACTTGTTCGATAGGTACACTTACTTTTCATCACGTTAGTTTTCTCTTAATATCATTTTGGTTTTCAATTCAACCAATGAATAATAGTAAGCTTCATTCATCGATCGCTAACTTTATGTGTGAATGCCAAGGTTATTGCATCATGTACTCCCTTTCTTGATCACTTCTCCAACTTCAGTTTCTTATAGGTATAACTTTTTTCATCAATTTTACAATTTTTGGGGGGTAAAAGGAAATTAATGTGTAATAGGGAGGCCGTTTGAAGGGTACATCTATATGACTTTAAAACATCTATATTTGAATTATTTGTCTATAATTTTTCATTCTGTATAGTGAGCACACTTGTTGATAAAGGACATAAAGACAATGATGTAGTTCAACAAGGTACCACTTCTCTTAATCATATATAGATGCTAACAGACAACTGTGAAAACAAGGCTTTAAAAAGACAACAATACAAGCAGATGGTGAACTGTTAGACAATGTAGAAATACATTTTTGCAATGGCTTATATATTAAATATGATTTTATTTCATCTTCATCAAGCTAAACGGAGTAAAGAAATCATAACAAAATGCAGGAAAGATGAAACATTAGATGTAAGCCCCATGGCACCTAAGGATGGGGGTTAATTGGATGTTTAACAAATTCTTTACGAATTAAAACACTTTAAATACCTTAGGCCAATTTCAATTAAATGAATTCTCTAACCAAAATTCAATATAAATGATATACCACACCTTATGCCAATATTAAACAAATTCAAAAAATAATAAAGCAAACACCATTGCACCAATATAAAGAGATAAGGGAAAAGATAAGCACTGAGATTTATAGAGATTCACCTACCCTAAAAATAGACTAAGTCCTCCCTCCAACTATTTGTTGAAAATTCACTAATAACTAATCTTACTTTAAATGGGTGAAAAGTAACCTTTACAACAATCTTGTTTATAAGGTTAAGAGGAACCCTTACAACAATCTTGATTCTAAGGCTAAGAGAACAAAGAGAAACTTTTACAATCTTACTTTAGGGTGAAGAGTAACTTACTAATCTTGTTCAAAGGTTAAGAGGAACCTATACAATAATCTTAAATTCTAAGGGTCAAGAGGAACTCACCATTCTTACTTTCTAATGGGTGAAGAGTAATCCTTTACAATCCAATCAATTTGAACAACTTTTATCCCATAAAGGCAGTCCCTAAACCAAGCTCCCTTAAGATTTAGCACAAGATTATATAGCTTCTCAAGCCTTGATTAAAATAAATTTAAGAAAGGGACTCAAATGCAATGCCTTATGTTATGTCAATGCACATACAAATCATAAATCAATCCAATTCAAAATTAATGAATAATTTAATTTAAATCTTCTTTATCCTAGGTGAAGAACAACCTATCCAATCTATTTTAAAAGCAAAGAGCAGCCTATCAGCTCAATAATAATTAACACAAATTAATTCTCCTAATTATGTAACCAAATCACACCTTTAATGGTGTTTCTCTAAAGCTTAATCAATACAATTAATTTTGTAACTTCTGGACACAAAATTTTTTTTTATAACAATCTGCATAACACCTCAATAGTTCATTAAAAATCAAATTCAATCAACAAAAACGTGATTAAGGCAACTAACAATCTGATTTATCTAATATAAACACAAGCTATTAACATATGCAGTCTATATGTTCCAACCTATATATACACAAATTTAACCAATCAAATGATGTAAAATAAATGTAATAAACCTACTAGAACCTTAATCAATCACTTAAGAACAAATATCAACAATAAAACCAATTTTATCACATCAAACAAGTGATTTTAATTAAGAGCAAAGTTAGAGTGCTCAAATCTGGACGGCTTTGAGCAACTTGAAAAGGTTAAGCTCAAATAAACAATATAATGGATTAAAAATTAAAAAAAATAGCACACTCCTGGTACCTTAAAAAACTGAAAAATAGCAAATTTGTACACGTAAAAACTAATTAAAACCAAAAAGTGAAGTGAAAAAAAAGGGCTGCTAAAAATTAGAAAATTTGAAATGTTTTGTGTTCTTGAACCTTAAGCAAATGTTTTGAGGGCTTAAAAATTAAAGTAAAATATTTGTTGCACTCTTGCTACCTTAAGCAAAACGTGCATGGTGATTTTAAGGAAATAGAAACAAATTTCAATTTGAAATCAGTGAACATAAAAATTAAACCCAAATAGAGACAGTTTTGGTAAGTGTGACTTTGAGAGCTTGAAACAAACAAAATAGAAACTTATAAAAAAAATTATGGCTCTGTTAAACTCTTTTATATCTAAACAAATAGGAAACAATAAGTTTAGAACATGTTTAGTTAGGTTATTGATTTTTGTTTTTTGTTGTGGTTTTTGTGTTGTTGTATTAGTTTTTGTGTGTTTTTTAAGTTTTTATTCTTTTTTTATTTTTACGTTGTTGTATTAGTTTTTGTTTGTTTTGTAGGTTTTTATTCTTTTTTTAATTTTTGTGTTGTATTAGTGTGTTATTTTTTTCAATTTCTATATTTTTTGGTTTCTGTGTTTAAAAAAATAAGAAATGAAGACCAAAAATGAAAGTGGAACTAAACAAGCCCTTACTATACTATAAATGGAGTTTAAACATAAAAATCAAAGTTAAACAAAAATAGTGCAAAAAATAAGGACAGCTTTAATATTTGAGAGATTTGATCTTGTAATTTATTTTTTAGAGCATTTAGAAGTTGTCAAAATGTTTATGAAAGATATATATAGTATTAGGAAGGAGTTGGAGACATTAAAAATAAGAACTAACCGTTCGGGATTAAATTACCATTGAAAACCCGAAAAAAAAAACTAGTCGTTATGCTGTTAGGACCAATACGGCGGTCTTTAGGAGGTATACAATGCCTTGTAGCCTGCTGTATAGCGCACTATGAAATAGGACTAATACAATGCCCTTCAACCCTCCGTATTGCTTTTGTTAACCCGTTGTAATGCTCCAAAAACATATAAAACATACTCCAACTTAATTCTAAATGTTTCCAAACACTTCCTTAACATTAATTAATATCTCAAATAAGTTTTAAAGCATAATGTAAGGCTATTCGAATCACCAAATCATTTTAATTGACACAAAAATAAGAATTGCCTTGATTATAAAAACTTTTCATTCTTAAACAACTTTAAAACTTTTCAAACACTTTCATAAATCATAAATTCACAAAATTCATACCACAATAAGACTTAAACAGATTCAAACATACTTAAGGAATTTCAAGCAACAATTTGATTCAATTCAAATCATTAAGAAGCATACACCAAAACAATTCATCATATTTCTACTTGATTATGCAACATTTAGCCTATATGCATTCTAATTCAATTCTTAATAAATGTCATAAAAAATTCAATTAATCACTAAAACCATATTTCAACTCTTGCATGTCTGTATGTAAATGTATCATACAAATGTGAGAGCCCTTTTCAAGCATTGATTAAGAGTCAAATTTAGGACACCACACCTTAAATCCTTTTTCTAAACCTATCCAAACTTGATCTTCATTCTTGATCATCAATCTTTATCCTTTGATCCTTGATCATCCAATGCTCGAGCTCTTCTACCTTAGCTCCATAAATGTCCTTACAAATCTTGCATTCACTTATCTTAATTTCTCATCAAAATTTACACCTTAAACATTAGTAATAATAATGTTTTGTCATCATCAAAACATATGATTAGATCCACCTTAGTTCAACAATCTCTCCCTTGTTAGTGATAACAAGACATGTGATATTAAGATCATATAAAACTCATATGTAACTAATTTAAACTTAATATCACACATATTTCTTCTCCTTTTTTGACATCATAAAAAAGGATACCAATTGTAACTAATTCTTAAAATTTAAAACCAATTATAAATAGATGTTTAAACTTACTCCCCAAAATTCATGCATAAAAAAACTTACTAAATGTATATAATGCTCCCCCTAAAAAAATGCACTTATGCATTATGGAATAATAAAGTATGAAAGAGGGATGAAAATGCATAAAGAAAATATTACAAAACACATATCATGCATATTTTTCATCAAAAACATGTTTATGCATATTTGCTTTAAAATAAAATATTATGCAACAATACCATGTAAATTGAATACAATATGCAAAACCAAATAAAAGTTTTATAAGTCATGCAAAGTCAATTCAAATATGTCAAAGGATATATTCCTTTTAAAATTTGTACATTTCAACACTTTTAATCATGTAAGGGGAAAGTACTCATTTTTAAAATTAGCAAAAATATAAACAATTTCAAAGTGATATTAATTGGAAAGAAATGATCCAACACGCAAAAATGATATCAATTGTAAATTGTGATAATCATTTGTAAAACATTATACCAATTGTAAAATAATATGGTGAACATTTGTAAAAAGATGATACCAATTGTAAAAACCAAAAGTTATACCAATTATATGAGAATTGATACCAATTGTAAGAAAAGATATCAATTGAAAATTTAAAGATATGGCACCAATTGAAAATTTAAAAATATTATACCAATTACAAAAACAAAATATGATACTAATTTCATAAAAAGTTTTCAAAATATGTTCAGTATCCTTTTCAAAACAAGTCATATGCCAAAATCAATGTAATGTATCTATTAAAAAATATCATGTAACCATTTTAATAAATTTTGCTAGTTTCAAAAAGTTATGCAAATATGCAATGACTCTAATACTAAAACATGCAATGGCTCCCTATAAACATATAAATTTATTTTTCAATCTAAAACATTCATAATAAGGCCAACATTCTCAAATATAATATATATGTCAAAAAATCAAGTCAAGCTATAGATATCAATTAAGGATATAGGAATACCTCCTTTTACATCACCGTTTGATTCCAAATCCTTTAACTCCTCACTTGGTTCAACAATATGCTTCTTGATAAGCTCATTTGAGGGCACATGGTGATCTTTACGCATTCTACTTCAAATTGGAGATACCACTTTCGTGGTTCCTAACTTGACACAAATTTAGCAAAAATAGATGTTGACCTATAAAACAAAGAAACTAATGGACTCTAGGTACCTATATTAATTTGGGTCCTTGGGAGTTAGTCTTACTACCTTTCTCAACCTAAACCTTTAAGGGTTTCCTAAACATTCTTTATTTAATGAAACAAAAAATTTTCAAATTACCAACTTTACCACAAAAGTTATAAACATATGTAACATCATACATATGGTTAAGAACCTTATAATATTTATGTCTAAATACATTTCTCGTATTAAAATGAGCTTCTCTAGGATAATAATTATGTATATGAGAGCTATAGGAGTGTATAATGCTATTTTGTGTATGAAACTTGCCATTTTGCCTAATATGAGACTTAAATGCATTTCTACGTATAACATCTCTAAATGCTCTTCCTTGATGAATGTTACGCCTAGAATATGAATAAAACATGTTTCTTAGCCTAGAATGAGTATGAGACATATTTTTGGATGTATAGGAATGCATATGGGGTACATGTGAGTGAGTTGGCCTATAATGTCTAAATAGTCTATCATGAGACCTAATTATATGCCTATCCTTTTCTTGATGATATGGCCTTCTAGGATGCGATTTATAATTGCCTCCACCCTTAAGAATATGCTTGCGATGAGTATGTAAATGTAGAGACATAAGATGACTATTATGATAAATCTATGCATATCCTTTGTTTGTTGAAATTGCCTCCTATGATAGAAGTGTGATCCATTCCTATGATTATGCACATGCACATTAGAAACATGTGAAGATTTAGGACTTCTTTTCTTAACATGGGTCCAAAATGCATCATTATGAAATAGTTGTACATTCCTAAAAAAGTTATACCTATTTTTACCTTGATGCACATTCTTGCTTACATTTGAACTAAATGTATATATGAATGCATGATTATTGTTTCTAGCATGTAATTTAGATAAAGATGAAACATTCTTAAAAGATGGCCTAGTATGAATTTTAGATGATGATGAATCATTATAAAATAAGGGCTTAAGCAAAATTTCATCTTCTAAGTTTTTTCCTTTAACAAAAATAGTTTTGGCATCTTTAGAAGCATTTGTATCAACAAAACCTAAATCATGTCTATCATTGAAACCCTTTTAACCTCCTAATATTCAATCTAATTTCTATTTTCCCTTTATATATTTATACAATGATTCTTTGAGAGCATCTACTTCCTTCTTTAAATAATTATTTTCATGCAACAATTTATTCTCATTATAATGCATGCCAACATCTACACTCTTAGAATTTAACATGGCATTCATTTCATTCTTTAATTTCTCAATTTTTAATATGCATGAATTCTAGGATTCTAATGCGTCATGTAACTCATTTTTCAATTTCTCATTATCATAAAAAAATTCATCCAATTCCTTTCTCAAACTATCATTCTCATTCACCAATATATCATTTTCAAGAACACATTCATTTAAAGCAATATTCACACTCTTAGATTCTAAAGCATGTAAATCAGTCTTCAATTTCTCATTTTCTAATATAAGATCATTCATCAACTTCTTACAATAATTATGTTTGGAAGATAACTTCTTCCTTCTCATGGTAGCATTTTCTAAACATCTAACTAATTCATCATAGTTCAAACCTACTTCTAAAGCATTATTCTCATCACCATTAGAGTTGCTAGAAGGTACCTCATTGCTTTTCTTTTGAGAATTTAATGATGATGATGATGATGATGATAGAGCCTCTTCTACAAAAACTACTAGGCATTCATTTTGTACTTTTTCTTTTTCTTTTGCTTCCTTCACTTTCTTCACCTCTTCCTCGGTTACTTCCACGTCAATACCTTTTATATAAATTTGCTCCGATCTACACCAAATCTCAAAAGTGGATTTACATATGGATACTTTATAAAAAACATTCCTCTCTAATGCATCATAAAGAATATCCATGGATTTTTCAATTAAGGAAACAAAAATTTCTTCATTTTAAAATCCATGAGGGTCATTTGAAATAAAATCCAATAAATAAAGATCTTGACGTATAAGAAAAAATTACAATCTAATTTTTCATTTAAGAAAGTCATTTCCATTGAAGAAAAGTGACATATAAATATCCAAACCCTCTTAACCAAAATAAAATGTCATTTCTAATATTTACTCACAATTTCGTTAGAAATTATGCAAATGTAAGACCAAGGCTTTGATGCCAATTGTAACCCTATGGCACCCAAGAGGGGTGAATTGAGTGTTTAATAAATTTCTTTGCAAATTGAAACACTTTAAACACCTTAAGTCATTTTAAATTAAATGAATTCTCTAACCAAATTTTAAGATAAATGAAATGCTAAACTTTATATCAATATTAAACAAATTCAAATAATAATAAAGTAAACACCATTGCACAAGTATACTGAGATAAGAGAAGATATAAACACCGAGATTTATAGAGGTTCACCTACCCCAAAGATATACTACGTCCTCTCTCTAACTACTTGTTAAAAATTCACTAATAACTAATTTTATTTTAAATGGGTGAACAGTAACTATTACAACAATCTTGTTTCTAAGTCCAAGAGGAAACTTTACAACAATCTTGATTCTAAGGCCAAGAGGAACCTTTATAATATAACTTTAGGGTGAAAAATAGCCCAATAATCTTATTCAAAATTTAAGAGGAACTTATACAACAATCTTGAATTCTAAGATTCAAAAGGAACCCACCAATCTTACTTTCTAATGGGTAAAGAGTAATCCTTTACAATCTAATCAATTTGAAAAAATTTTATCCTACAAAGGCAGCCCCTAAATTAAGATCCCTTGAGTTTCAACACAAGATTATATAGTTTCTCAAACCTTGATCAAAATAAATTCAAGAAAGGGACTCAAATGCAACCAATACAATATTTATGTCTTATGCTATGTTAATGCACATACAAAGCATAAAACAATCCAATTCACAATTAATAAATAACTCAATTCAAATCTTCTTTATCTTAGTGTTAGGGGTCAATTTAATAGAGTTTTAATGGTTAATTTGTTGTATTATGACCCCTAATTCAGTTCTTAATTGTTAAATTGATGTCTTATTATGTTTAATTTGCAGGATGGAGTTTAATGATGAAGATTGAAGAAAAATCTTGAATAAATCCTCTTAGTTCTGACCATTAACGGCTTCTGGCAAGATCACGTTACTGAAAGAATAGGGGGCCATTAATGGATGCTGCATTCGAGTAGTAATGATACCCTCTTATGGTGCCGTGTTGGGAGGTAGGGCATCGTTGCTCCTATGGTCAATAATTTCAGTTCTAAATCTTCCAGATTTCAACTCTTGGCATGTTCCTAATTAATGCTAGTGTCTGCTAGCACATGGGTAAAGCTCTCCAGGTTCTAGAAACATCCAAACACATACAAAAATCACAGAGAGATTAGAGAATCCAGATCTACCATAGAGAGAGATTTCTTCTTCTCTCATTTTTCTAACTTTTCCTTAGTTCTAGGCTTCAAACACTTAGTTCTTCGATTTTGTGTATTGTTTCTGAGTTTTTGAATATTGGAGCTTGTTGTTAAGACCCATATATAAGTTTAGGAATCATCCAAGGGAGTTTCTAAACTCAAATTATATCTCTTTTTTTTTTCATTTTTCGAATTAATTAAGGTTGATATTTTTATGCTTATATCTTTGAATGTTCTTGATTTTTCTGCAAGATCTTGATGAATTAGAGCTTGGCTGGAGTCCAAAATCAAGTTGAGAGTTCAAGAAACATCGAAAAGTCTTTTTGGGATTTGTTGTAACATCTAAACTTTATATTTAAGTTCTTAATTTCAGATCTATTAAAGTATGTTGTATAAATTGCATATCCTGTATGCTTTAATTCAAATATATGGCTAATCATTTCTGTTGCTATGGACTGATATTTTGATGATTTGAAAGAGTTTTAAGGCATGTTAGAACTTTTTGCATTTTGATTATTGAAGGTCTGAATGAACCAATTTTAAGTTGGCCATTTAAAATTAGTGTTTAAGATAGTTTATGCTTGAGAAATCATTTGAAATTGTTATAAACAATTAATAAGCAACAAGAATTAATCCTTACATGACCAAACCTGGATTTTTTGTGAAAATTACAGTTTTGACATTAATTTTCTAGAACTCAACTTCTTGAAATTAAAGCTCATTTACTTGATTTTAAAGCATAACTAAACTTTAAACAAGATTAAATGCAGAAAAAGTAAAGTCTTAACCATAACTTTGTTTTGATTTTGTAAAGGACTTTAATTAGACATTAAATGTGTTTTAAAGATCAATTAAATCATCAATCATTTAATCCTTAGCTACTTTATACATTTGGAAAATTTTAGAATTTTTCAGAAGCAATTAAAAATAATTTTTGAAGTGATTAAGCCAAGGTAGTCTAGCTTAAGCAATTTTCAAATTTTTGCTCAAATTGTTTATATTTTTCCTAGATAATCTTAATCTAATCAACCTAATAATTAAGCAACATTTTCCCTGTGGGATCGACATTTGGATTTTGAAATATACTCCATTATATTGCTTTTGCGATAGGTGCACTTGCCTTATTTTCTTTGGTTTTCAATGTAAAATCATTTCAAAATCACCCAAAATTTTAAAGTCATCTAACCAATGCAACAGTTTTCCATCATTGTTCCATAGATTTCATTAACTTTCACACTTTTAACACACAAATCACAAGTTTTCTTACTCCACTCCCCCTTCTCTTTACTTGCATTTTAACTCTCTCTCTTGCTATTTTTACAATTTTTCTTTTCAAATGGATCTAAGGAAGGAAAAGGCCAACAAACTAATTGAAAGGATAAGGCAACATGTTTTCATAGAGGGATCATGCAATATTATGAAAACTTTTTAGGCTCCATTCCCCATTTATTTTGAAGAAGAAGGTAACAAGTTCCTTAATCTTAGAACTAGGACTTTAATTCCAACTAGGTACACTTCAATTTTATGCTATTGAATCACTTAGGATTACAAGAAAAAGATTAATAACTTAGTTGAATCCACATTGGTTGGAACAAAATTATTCATTATGACTTTTTTGTTTGTCCTAATTTGACTTTGGGATTCTTCACATCTATACAATATGAAGCTACAAATATTGATTCATTTTGGTTTCGATTGAATGTCAGACATATAAGATAGATTATGGTGTTATGTGTTCAATGTTTGATTTTTCTAACACAAAGTTACTTAGACATGATGAATTTAATGTGAATAAGTATTGGAAGCATCTTACAAGTGAGGCAAAATATAATTCTAGGAATGCACCAATCACTATGATTAAAAGCACCAAACACTTGTTAGTCCATAAATTTATGTGCTTAACTGCCTTTAACAAAATTGAAAGCAAAAAGTGTTATGTAAAAGGATTGTTTTTCCTTTTGTGCATGGTTTGCAAGATCAAATTAATACACCTTATAGAATTTTTTGATTCAAAGTAAGTGCTGTCACAAAACAAAGCACTTAGGGCACGTTTAATTGGGTTATTGGTTGTAACTTTTGTGTGTTTTTCGATTTTTGTGTGTTTATTATTTTTTTGTTACATTATTGTATTGTTTTTATTGGTTTTTGTGTTTAGAAAAACAGAAAATGAAAATAAAAAATAAAAACCCAACTAAACAAGGCTTTACTTTAGCATTGGATTTCTTTTTACTACTCTTACTAAGCATTACAATGTGAATTTATATGCTCTATATGTCACTGAACCTAAATTATTTTGGTGAGATACACTTAATGTGAATTGAATTTTTTGTTGCACCATAACATTGAGATCTAGAATCCCTAATCTAAAACCTTATTCAAGAGTAGGAAAGGAAAGGGTGGATCCATATCTCAAGCAACTTCCTCCCAAACATCACTAATAGATAGTGACACCTCTTCAGATAGCTCTAAAGAAGAAGAAGAAGGGTGGAAACAAGTTCTTAATGCCATAGAAGTAAATACTCAAAGGATGAAAGAGAACAATAGGAGGATGGAGACTCGGATGGATTCCATGAAGACCCAGATCAAATAAATGCTAAAGTAGTAACATTGCCAATCCAAACAGTTTCTCAAGTTCTTTCAAACCCATAATGTCCATGTTCCCTCACCATCACCATCTTCGCCACACTCCCCGTAAGATTTTCTTACCCTTTGTCTCTTTCCGTTTGTGTTTTCATATTATTTTATGTTTCTATGTTTCTATATTTATTTCGTGTTTTCCTTTCAACATTGAGGGAAATATGTTGTCCAAGTGTGAGAAGGTAGCACATAAGTTGTATTTTGTTATGAGCATACATTTCATATATTTTTGTACATTTTTTTCATTTTTCTCATTTTTTAAGCATTTTGTTCCATTATATGAAGATTGTATAGGTTGTGTGCATAGGTATGAATGCATATATGGCATGAAATTGAATTTTTTTAATTAAGAACAAGGTTGATTAAATAGTGAAGAAATATGACCTTACGAAGTTTACTTGTTATTTTGTTTCCATTGAAAATGTAAATTAAATATAATATTGCATACCTTTTCTTACCTCTTTGACATTTGTTTGGATGTACTTTCTATGAAAGTTTGACTTAATTTGTAGGCCTCGTCAGTGATCATTCATAGAGAGAATTGATTTGAAAGTAGTGACATAGTTTCATAACATAGATGAAATAAGTAATTTAATTCCTACATTGATAACTCCTAAAGTGAAAAACAAATAAAAAGAAAAAGGTGTTAAGAGTAGAGCCAAAGTTTGGTTTCGAGCGATGATCTAGTCGAGTAACTAGGATGTGCCC
>JAOXYD010073010.1:0-12574 GCA_028565735.1 Pinacopodium congolense
AACATTTAAACACAATATAGGGGTCATAATGCATCAAATTAACTATAAAAATCATATCAAATTGACCCCTATCATAATATATTTGCCCTCACTCCAGTATATATTATTCCTTTGGTTTATGTTTGGATAGTTGATCACTCTCTTCAATATGGATGTCGTTTTATCTAACTCTGGGGAAGTAATGTTTGATTGTATATTTGAATACCACTAGTAGAGTTGTAAAGTTTATTTATCCTGTAATTATCGTCCCTTCATATATTGAAGTAGATCTAAAAGAATTGGATGTTGGATAAAAGATTTTTATGGGAAGCCTCAAAGTTCATCTAGCTTTAAAGCTAGTTCAACATAAAGATTTCCCTTTTTGTAAAATTATGGGATCCATTATTTTTTATTAGAGGAAATTTAGTAAGCAATTAAAAAGTTAAAGACTCCTAGCAACACAAATTCTTATATATCAACATGATTAACTTCATGTAACAAATTTCCTTAATTAACTCTTATTTTACACCATATTGTTATCTTTTTCATTGAGATTAATTGTAACTTATTTTTATTTATTTTACCGTTTTAATATATAGTGCACCAAATGTGAATTAAAAAAGTTCATGCCATCTTATTTTGTTCATAAAAAGAACTGTATCACCGTGCTAATAATTTTTAAACTATATTAATCATCTTTATTCAAAGGAGGTCATAATGTAGTTGGCATTCATTCCTTAAATATATCAAGTTTATATATATATTTATTTTAGAATAATTCTAATCTACTTCTTATTTTCTTTTTGATAGGAAGATAGTGATTATGAGTGGATAAAAAGGTATTTTATGAAGGAATTTTGATGAATCAAGAAGATTTTTGTGTGCACCTAAGTCCAATCCTAGATTCCTAGATTTGTGCAAAGCACATCTTAAATGTGTAACAAATAAGTACAGCAGCTTTAGTCATGTTTTTGGTATGACAGTTGGTATTTTGCTTCTATTGCCAATGTTGTTACTTAAATTTTGCCTGACAATTGGTCAGAATAAGTAGTATATTAATAATGTGAATGTCATTATCTATTATATGCAGTAGGTGTGAGTCTTTTCAGTATTGCATTCTTTATTTTTTGTTATCTGGTTAGGGTATTTTTGTATTTATTCTTTCGTTGGATTGCAATTAGAGATCAATTTTATAATTAAAGAAATTCATTAGTTCATTTCTCGCTAGAAGATAAAATACAGTTCTATTCATTTGTTTTGAATTATTTGTGTGATATAGCTTGGATTAGGACCTAAAATGTTTGTGTCAGATCCATCTCAACAAAAAAGGAACAAATCAAAATTCTCAAAATAAGCATAGATGACTCACATAACGAACTAAATCGAATAAAGCTAGGCCTCACTGACAAGCTTTGGTTGGCAAAAGAAGCAATTGCCAAACTCTTCGATGTGCTTATTTTTCACAAAGAAGGATTAAGTAGTGATTCCTAGGGTCGCTCTCAATTCAGTCAAGGGAGAACTGATGAATTACATATGAATGCCACCTAATTTTCTCTTTTAACTGGCCAAGCTAGAATTTTCGAGATTCATCAGTGGTAACCACACCGAGTGGTTTAGTCACGTGAATCAATTTTTTTAATATCAAGCCACTCTGAACACACAAAAAGTTGTCTTAGCCTCTTTTCACCTTAAAGGCGAGGCAAATCAGTAATTGAAATGGATACATCTAACATATCAAAATGAAGGCAACAAATCATATAAGAAGACTTTCGGGTGGAGCTTTGGGCCCATTTCATACCAACTGACTGTGAGGACTTGGACAAGCCATTTTCCAAAATTTGGCAGACTAAATCTTTAAGGGAATATCAATGGGAATTCAATAGATTAGGTAACAAAGTCCAAGGCTAGATCTAAAAGGTTGTAATTGGCACATTTGTTAGTGGGCTAAAGAGTGAGATAGTTGATGGAACAAGGTTGTTTAGGCCTAAAACCTTGAAAAAGGTTGTTAGTCTAGCTCACGTTAGAGATGACCAGCTTTCACACTAAAGACAAGCCTTTAAATTGCCAGCCAAGCCTTTAATTGATTTCCCCACACTAAAATCAAATCTAGGGATGTCGTTGAAGAGGTTATCATGGAAAGAGATGCAAAGGCAAAGAATGCAAGCTTTATGATTCAATTACGATGATGGTTTCACGCCAAGCAATAAATGTAAACAATTGTAGTTTCTGCTTTATTAAGGAGAAATGATGAATAGTGAAGAAGATGACACTATAGTGAAGGTAGAAGAGGAACTTGAAATCTCTCTACATGCCCTCACCAGATGGTCCATCACATAGCCTATAAGGGTCGTGGCTTGAATCAAAGATTGTGAAATTACAACTCTCATTGATAGCAGTTCCATGAAAAAATTTATCAGTGAGAGAGTAGCTAAATTACTGTAATAACCGATAATAGCCATTGAACCATTTAAGGTCAAAGTCGTAAATGGAA
This sequence comes from Pinacopodium congolense, assembly GCA_028565735.1. Classification (NCBI taxonomy): domain Eukaryota; kingdom Viridiplantae; phylum Streptophyta; class Magnoliopsida; order Malpighiales; family Erythroxylaceae; genus Pinacopodium; species Pinacopodium congolense. The sequence continues at coordinate 2,471 of JAOXYD010073010.1, forward strand.
CTCCTCTATAGTATCAAAGGTGATTCAATAATGTGGCTATGCAGTTTCCACTTTTTCCTTTACTCTGTACTCTCTACCCTTGACTGGATTAGATTTGGTGTTGGGGGTTTACTAGTTCTAACAACTAGGTACTGTATTGTGTGATTGGAAGAAGATGAAGGTGAGTTTTGTTGGAGGAGACAACATTGTAGTTTGCAAGGAATTCCTCGGAAAGCCCTTGAACCAGCAACTTACAATGTGATTGTGAAGGAGATATGGTAAGAGAATGCTTTATTTGATATGCTCACCAAAAGTTTAGAATAGGAAAATTAAGAGTTGCTATTGGATATGAAGTTGTTGTTCAACGAGTTCCAGGATGTCCATGCTAAACCCACGCAATTACCTCCTAAAAGACATGTGAAGCATCAAATCAACCTATACCAATCAACATTCGGCCACATTATGCTCACTTTTAGAAGAATGAGATCGAAAAATAGGTGCAAGAGATGTTGCAATCAGGCCTAAATTAGAAGTAGCACAAGCCCCTTTTCATCCCTAATGCTACTTGTAAAGAAAAAGGATGGGATGTAGCAATTTTTACAAAGCCCTCAACACTCCCACCATTAAAGATAGATTTCCTATCTCAACAATGGAAGAAATGATTAATGAATTATATGGAGCTGTCTGCTTTACTAAACTCAATCTCTGAGCTGGTTATCACCAGGCACAATTTCATTTCACCGAAATTCATAAAAACTACTTTTCGAACACATAGTGGCCATTACGAGTACATAGTTATGTCAATCAAATAGTGCAATGCTCCTTCAACCTTTTAGGGCCTTATGAACTCCATTTTCAAGCCTTTTCTCCAAAAGTTCATGCTTGTCTTTTTTTTATGATATATTAATTTATAGTCATGATTGGACATCACATTTGGAACATGTAAAGAAAGTTTTAGGAGTACTGAGAAAAAAATAGCTCTACATCAAACTCAACAAGTGTGAATTCAACAAATAAAAGCTCGAATATCTCGACCACATCATCAATCCCCATGAAGTAAAAGTGGATCAGATAAAAATTGAAACCATTTTGAAATGGCCAAAGCCTACAAATGTGACATAAATTTATAGTATCCTCAGACTATAGAAATTTTGTTAAAGACTGTGATATTATAGCCCAGCCACTCCCTAACTTGTTAAAAAAGGAGCAATTCTAGTGGGTCGATGAAGTGAATGGAGAATTTGAAGCCTTAAAGCATGTTATGATTTTAACGCCCACCCTTGCTTTGCCGAAATTTGAGGAATCACTCACTATCTAAACAAATGCATTAGAAGAAGGGATTTGGGTAGTACTAACATAGCAAGGGAATCTTCTAGCATATATGAGTCGAGCTCTTAATGTTAGTAAATGATCATGGTCAATTTATTCCAAGGAAATGTTGGCTATTATTCAGATGGTTCAAACTTGCCAATCATATCTCCTAAGGTTGAAATTTTATTTTCAAACTAATAAGAGGAGCTTGAAATATTTGTTAGAGCATCGAATAACTACTCTAAAATAATAGAAATAGGTCTCCAAGCTATTTGAATATAACTATGAAATCATTGACAAGCCTGACAAGGAGAATTAAGTGGCAGATGCATTATCCAGAGCGATGGGTAATCCAAGTCTGGACTCCCTCTTTGTACCTCAAACTTCCATGTGGGAAGAAATAAAAATGAAGTTGCCACCAACTCCCATATGAAAAGAATCAGTTAACTTGCTGATTAGAAGCCAGAAGCACCCCACAAATGGAAAAATGGGCTGGTATGTTACAAAAACCAAGTTGTTAGCCCTCTTAATTCATATCTTGTGAATTAATTACTGTGGGAATTTTGCAATTCTCCTTATAGAGGACACTCAGGATTTCTAGGAACATACAAGAAATTAGAACAACAATTCTATTACCCATCGATGTATGTAATAGTGAAGTAGCATATGAATTCTTGCATCATTTGTGATATGGATGAATTTTGTTATGTTTTGATATGTCATTTGAACTTGATTCATCCCTATTTTTGATATAAAAGTTCTCAATTTATGTTATATTATACTTAATGACAAGTAAGTTTTAGGATCAAAGAATGAGGTTTTGAAAGAAATTAGAGCAAAAATAGAGATATACAGTAGGCTAGATAGAGTTATAAGGCAGATCAGTATACCACTGTATAGCTTCGAAGACTAGGAGCTATAAATTCGAAGCTACACGGCAGGTCCTTATACCATCATATTGCTCTCCAGATCACCATAATAGTACCTAACAACAGAAGAAAAAAAGGAACAAAAAAATTAAAGGGTATTTTTCACAAAACATTGGATTACCCTACTTAGAAAGGGTATAAAAGGGCATAATAAAGGAGAGGAGCCAACATATTAGAGGAGAATACACAAACTTAAGAATTTCTCAATTTTTTCCTTTTTTCTTGCATTTTTCCTCATTCTCTTAGAACCTTGGGATAAGTTTTGATTCTGATATGATATCAATCTGTTTAATCAGTAGTTTTAGGTAGTATTCTTCCTTATTTATAGATGTTGAGTGTTTTTATTTAAGTATTTTCAAATTTTGATGCTCTAGTATGTTTAGATTAGTTATTTGGTGGACCTTGGGTTAGAAATTCATGAACAATGTACGAATGTTTGGTTTTAATTCAACGGACAGCTTTGTTTTTCAATTCTAGCTTTGATTTCAGTGATTTAAGCTTATGTTATGATTATTTCAATTTTGATTTTTATTAGTTTTTAGTTTTTGGATGGATTATCTCCTTGTTTTCTCTTAGCTCTTGATGTTTTTTATTTGGTTTTGCTTTATGGTTGAAAGTATGCATGCTTTCAGGTTGCAAAGTGTTTAATTTTAGTTTTGTCCTATTTTAAGTGTACTGTAATATCTATTTAGGTGTAATTAATTTTGGGTTTTATAAATTAAGATTTAATTGGATGAATATGGCCATAAATAGCTTGAATTTGCATTAGATTAAGTATTGAATCTTAGTTTTCATTACTAATCTTGAATTTTTTTCGACCTTCATTTCCTTTAATTAAATATGGGTTTTGTTTATTTAATGTTAATTATGATTAATTTGAGCATGTGTCACTGGTTTCCTAAGGGTTTGAAGATATGTTAAGGATAATGGGCAATTATTTGTAAGAATGTGATTGAGTCCTTTTGAGTTTGGTGCTTGAAGGCTTAGGTTGGGTGGGAACTTAGGTTTAATGTCAAGGATTAGATATTATCTCTAGGCTTGATATTTAGGAAATTTTCTAATTCAAACTCAAAACCGTAAGTATACAGGTTGCTACTTGTAGTAAAAAGTAAATACCAATCCCATGAGGATTATAGTTTATGTCACCACTCAATCCCGGTTGTAATTTGTTCAAGAAATCGATTCAACCTAATTTTAAAAGATAAGTAAAATGAAAGCAAACTAAAGGTAAAAGAAAGCAACACAACCAAAGCCAAAACTATAAACTAAAACTTAGATAAATCAAGATTAAAGTCTAGGACTTGTCATTATCCCTATTTATTCCCCACTTGTTTGTTTGATTCAATTTCTATTTTCCCCAGATTTCCTAATATTTTAGCTACCCTCTCTTAAGATTTAAATAAATGTCACTAGTTAAATAAATTAGAAATAACTTTGGGATCTCTTAATGTGCAAAACCTTTCCTAAACATTCAACTAGATGTGAAGCTATCCTATAAGCAGTATATCAATCTATTTAAATCTTTTCCTAATAAATCAATAACTTGCTATCTATATAAGTCTATTAAACATCAACTCTCATTGCACATTTAATATGGATTACCCAACTCACTCCCTATATTTGTTTTAGGGTTTAAGCTTAATAGACGACACAAATATTCATAACATTAAATCAACATACAAGCGGTCACAAATAGTTCAAACAACAAATCCTAAAACAAGTTTAGTCACTCATACTAGGCATAAATTCATCTATATACATATTCTCCAAAATATCAAACACAATGAGAAAAATAAAATTAAAACAAATATGAAAAAAATGAAACTTGATGGAGGCTCTTAATGCTTGAATCCCATGTTTGAAGCTTACATCTTGGCTTGGAGAAGAAGGAATGGTGGTGGTCGAATGGTGCTCTCCTCTTCTCCTAAACGCTATTGAATCCTCTCCTATCTGAATAGTGGTTGCGCTCTCTTGTCCCTCCCCCCTGTTTTTTTCTTTTTCTTTTTTTTTTTTTTTGCCTAAGGCTTTTTGTCCTATCTATATGTCTCAAAGTCCTGTTGCCATCTGTTTATTTTTTGTTGGCCACATGCATGGCTTGAAATAGCGTGTATGGCCAAGCCTTATTGAAATCACAAACTAGAGTTGATCACAGTTGGGGAGCGTGCAAATGTAATGGCCACGTCTATAGCACAGGCGTGGGTATTCTTCTATAGGTGACAATTTTTCAACTTTTGACACTCTATAGTATTTTTGTTATAACTTCTTCTCCAAACCTCTGATTAACTTGAAATTTGAACTAAAATATCAACACTTGTGAATTTCTCTTCCCGTAAAATTTCATGTCCATCAGAGCTCTATAAGTATACCTAGTAATTCATTCACGTCACCTGAACCACATCCAATGGTGAATTTCTGTTACCTGAATATCCAACCACTAAAGTGTATCAATTCATTCCTCAAAAAAACTCAAAATTTGCCTTAAAACACTAAATAATACAAAGAAACAACTAAAAACCTAAAAGATAATAAGAAAAAAGAAGAAAAAGATGAAACTAACTGAAATACAAAAAAATACTTGAAACATCTAAAAATAACCTAGAAACATAATCCAAAAACACACTTACCATTAGGGTTGAGCATGTGATGCATAATAGTTTAAAATGATTCCCAAAAGTAGCAATAAATTAGTTGGATTTGTGGGTAAACTTAGCTAACTAGTCTATGGTTTCAATCCTTTATATTACACCTTTTGAGCTTCTGAGTAGGTGTTAGGGGTCTAATTGATTGAGTTTTTATTGATTATTTATTGATTTATAACCCTTAATTCAGTGTTTAAATTTCCAATTTATGTTTTATAATGTTTAATTTGCAGGAAATAGAGATTATTTGGTGAATTATGAAGATTAAAGTAAGAAAAGATGAAAAAATGTCACTTATCTAGGACTAATACGTGGGTCTGAAGAGACCCTCATATTATTCCTAAAGACCCCTATATAGGAGCGGTGATTTAGGACCAATATGACAGGCCCAGGGCATCATATTGCCTCATGTCATCCCGCTGTATTGTAGATTAGACAAATATATCACCACCAAATCTCCAAAATTGCAGCTTAAACACGTTCTCCATTAATGTTGCTGTCTAAAAGGACCAAGTGGGGGTACTGATAAGCTACCAAAAGAAGAAAAAAAAATACAAGACATATATTCAATCATAGAGATTCATATTTGAGTTTAGAGAGAGTGGCTTTTCCTTCTCTCTTAGTTTTTTCTTTTAGTTTTTAGGCTTCAAACAACTTTATTTCAATTTTTAAGTTGTTTTTGAAGTTATTGAACATCGAAGCTTACTGTTAAGACCTCATTCTGAGTTTAAAGATTAACTTAGGGGGTTTTTCTAACTCAGAATACTTGTTATATGCTCATGTTTTATGGTTAATCAAGAATAGTGTGCTTAAACTTACATCCTTTCATGTTCTTTGATTTTCATGCAAGTTTGTTTATGATTTGGAGCTGTGCTAGAGTTTAGATCACATTGAGGAGTCTACGCAGCATCTAAAATTTGATCTTGGTGTTTTGCAACTTCTTAAACTCGTTATTAAAGCTCTTTTGTTCAGATTTGTCAAATTATGTTGCTTAAGTTACATATTTTATTTTCTTTGATCAATATGTGTAGCTAAATCATTTTTTATGCTAAGGAATGGAGTATTTATGATTTAAGAGAGCTTAAAGGCATGTAAAATGGTTTGATTTTTGTTTATTAAGGGTCTGAAAGTTCTTAATTTAAGCTAGCCACTTAGGATGAGGGTTAAAGATAATCTAAGTTTGAGAATCAACTTAGTTTGTTGGAAAACTTAATAAACAACAAAAATCAATCAATGAATGACCAAACTTTGTTATTTTGTGAGAGTTAGAGATCTAAGACTGCAAATCTAGAAAACAACTTCTTGAAATTAAAGCCTATTAACTTGATTTAAGGCATAACCAAACTTTAAATTAAGATTAATGGAGAAAAAACAAAGTCTTCACCATAACTTTATTTTGATTTTGTGAAGGAATTCTAAATCATCCCTTAAAATTGTTTAAAACTCAATTAAATCATCAATCACCTAATCCTTAGCTAATTTCACATCTGGAAATTTTCAAAATTTTTTTAAAGAAATAAAAAAATCATTTTCAAGTGTTTAAGTAGGGTTATAGTAGCTTAGCATTATTTCAAGTTTTTAATCAAATTATTTGGATTTTCCTAGATAATTGTGATCTAATTAACCTAATAATTTACCATTTTCCTTGTGGAATCAACATTTGAGGTTTAAATTACTCCACTTTATTACTTGTTCGATAGGTACACTTGCCTTAATCACGTTGGTTTTCAAAGTAAAATCATTAAAATCATTCCGAATTTCATATTCACCTAGCCAATGCGCAATAGTAGGTGACCTAAGTTATTCATTCCTTCGTACCTAATACTTCTTTGATATTAAATTGAGAGAGGTTATTTGAGGTTATTTGAGGTTATAGTAGAATTAGGGATGTTTCTAGAGCCTATTTAATTCACCTACTTTCAAGGGACTAAGGGTTTGAAAGCTTATTTGGACCCATAGGCTAGCACCTTAACTAAAGTACCATTAATCTAGGTTCAAGGATCTATAATTGTCTTTACATTTGAATGATACCTTCAACCCATTTCGTTAATATTGTTATTAGTTCTATCTTATTTTACATTATGTTCATTTTATTAGTTGAATTAGTTGCATCTTAGTTTTTTTAGTCCTCATTGCATCAGGGGATTTTTTTTTTTCTTTTGCAAGATTCAAAATGTCAATTCCATCCTAACTCCTTATGGTTTGACTCTAACTCACCTTATTGCATAGTTAGGTATTTAGGAATTTATTATTTGATAGCTATCAACGAGCTATCAAATTTTTTGCATCGTTGTCTGGGAGCTAGAGTGTTATTTGTTATTTCTTATGTTGTTTTTATTTTTATTTTTTGTAATCTATATCGCTCTCCCATTTGATTTGCATGTCCCATAATTTTACATAGCATATTTGATTATAGAAATTTACTAAGGATAATAGGAGTGCATTACTTTCTCCACTTAACCCTTTTTCTTTTTCTCTTAGTGCAGGTCATACCAAGTTTCATCTGAGTGATTGAGCTAGCCATATGTATCTTCTTAAAATCACTAGTTCCTTATCTTTTGAAAAAGAAGTCGAAAAGAGTTTAGAAACATCTATAGAGGAAGATGAAACAGAAGAGATTATAGAGCCTCGTCAGCATACTTTAAAGGAGTTTACAGCTCCCACTTTTAACCCTAATCTACTTTGTATTAATTATTCAGAAGATGAGCTGGAGGTTGAGATTAAACCTAGACTAATCCGTGTATTATCCACTTTTACAGGTTTTTGAGATACCAACTCATTAGGATCGGGATATATTGCCAACCCGAACAAGTTCCTAAAGGAGTTCCATATAGCTTTTTTTTTTTTTTTTTGTATGAAGCCAACAGGATTCATAGTAAAGCAACTTAAGCTAAAGGCATTTCCCTTTTCCTTGGTAGATGTACCTAATGATTGATTTTATGATTTGCCCACTAGATCGTTCAATACTTGGGAGCAGATGCAGTAGGCATTTTCAGAAAAGTACTTCTCTGCCTCACGAGTCACCAACATTAAAAAGGAGATATGTGGTATTTGGCATGACACGGGGGATTCATTGCACGAATATTAGGAACGCTTAAAAAAACTTTGCAATAGCTATCCAAACCACCAGATAAGTGAACAGTTGCTAATTTAATATTTATATAAAGGTTTTGTTACCTTTAGACAGGAATATGATTGACAATACGAGTCATGGAGCTTTGGTCGATAGGACTTTGGAGGATGCAAAGAACTTGAAAGCAACAATGGCAGCTAACTTTTAGTATTGGGGAAACTGCAACAATGCCTCTTCTTTAAAAAAGCAAGTCAACGAGGTATCTATTTCCAAGTTAGAGCAGTAATTAACTAACTTGACCTCTTTAATGCAATAAGTAGTGATGGGAAAGAGACCCATTAAGGTATGTGGTATAGTTGAACATGCCCCTGAAACTTGCCCCACTTTATAGGATGAATAACAGGTCAATGCAGTTAAAGGGTCTTAAGGACAACAACGGAGGTATGATCCTTCAGTCCCACCTACAATCTAAGTTGGAAGGATCAGTCCAACTTCAGGAATGGGAACCCATACTAAGGTAATAGCTCCAATGTGTGGTCACTTACTTATTAGTAGCAGTAACAATAAGGATTCCATACACCACTAAATTTTCATCATATCCAACCACAATTTTAACCAAGATCACCTCTTCCTCCACCATAACAACTAGCTAGAGGTATGTCCTTATAAGAAATTGTTAAGAGTTTAGCTACTAATACTCTTTAATTCCAACATGAAGCAAGGAGTGGACTGAAGAACTTAGAAAACCAGGCAAGTCAACTAGTTGATGTAGTGGTGAATTTATAAGTTTAAAGCTCCATAAGGTTACCTAGTCAACTTGAGAAGAACCCAAGAGAAGATGCTTACACCATTACTTTAAGGAGTGGCAAGGAGGTAGAAGGGCTAGGGAAAAGTAAGGAGAAGCAAGAAGAAGAAGGAGAAACTGAGCCATCAAAGAAGGAGGAGGGCAATCCTCTTAAGGTGAATACCTTACACCCTATTGTTACTAACCCACTTCATGTTCCATTCCCTTACAAGTTCGGAAAGAACAAGCAACAGGAGAAGGAGAAAGAAATCAATATACCTTTGTTGGAAGCAATCAAACAAGTTTCGCATTATGCATAATTTTTTAAGGAGTTATGTACCAGTAAGAGGAAGTTGAAAGGAGACAAGAAGATTAATATAAGGGGTAATATATCCGTAATACTGCAAAGGAAGCTACTCTCCAAGTACAAGCATCTAAGTATTTTTACTATTCCTTGCAAGATGGGTAATACGAGATATGAATGATGCATGCTAGATTTCAGAGCTTCCATCAATGTTATGTCACTTTTTATCTATAAAGCTCTTAATCTTGGTTCTTTGAAAGATACTCATTTTGTCATTCAATTAGCTGACCGATCTAACACATACCCTGAGGGGTTTAATTGCGGTCAGTCGTACACAAAATTAGATCAAATTAATCTATCTTGTAACGAATAAATTATCAATTTAACACCAACTCTTTGGCAAGTACACCGGTCGCAACAAGTAATATAGTGGAGTATTTTTAAGATTTCGAGTATCAATCCTAGGAGGAAGTGTGCATGTGATTATAAGTACTAGGTCAATCAAATTACAATTATCTAGAGAACACTTAACTTTATGATTTATAAAACAAATACTAAAAGAAAAATAAAACCTAGAAAGCTTTCAATCTATTGTAAAAGGAGTTTAAGGTTGCTTTTCCTAATTTATTCAATTACAACTTTTGTGGTTAATGATTTAATTGATGGATCAATGAAGCCTAATCTAAGGTATCTTTTCTAAATCAAGACAGTACTGTGGTTAAGATACTGGCTTATTTCAATTGGTTCTATCCCAAAGTTTGGATAAACTTCAGACTTAGGTAATAGGCTAAAAGTTTAGGAAGTTTAAATCCTAAATTTCCCTAATTCAAGAGTAGCACTTTTATAATGAACCAAGTCTTTAGATATTTCACTACTTTAAACCACATTGTTTATTGATTTTTCTAAAAACCTAGGTAAAGATTGTCAGATCTTAGATTATCTGATGGCAATATCCTAAGTGATCAATTTAGGACAAACATTAAGCATTCAATAAAAAAATATTAACTCCCTAATCATGCATTAACTATTAATTAACACAATTAACCATCAATAAACACACTTAATAACCTAGCTAAACTAAATTT
>JAOXYD010073021.1:0-12573 GCA_028565735.1 Pinacopodium congolense
ATATTTAAGTATCGCCCAAAGATGAACTTAAATATATAATTAAATTTTATTATTTATTTGAATCCATTAAGTTTATTCAAAGTGTTAATATATTAGCTTGTGTAATGTTTCTAACTTCTACTAATTTGTTTACTTTAAGTAATGGGCTAGTAAAGTTTAATGAACTAGACTATGCGAATTGATTTAAGTAAATCCAATTTCAGCTAAGTGTTATGGATTTAGACCTACTAATAGTTTCAAATGAAAAGTCTGCAACCATTATTGAGACTAGTATAGAAGTTGACAAGTCTTTTTATGAGACTCAGAAGTGGTCAAACGAGATGTGTTTGAAGTTGATGGTAATGACAATGGCTAAAAATGTTAAGCCATCATTGCCCAAAATGGAAAATGTGAAGAAATTTATGATAAAAGTGCTCCAATCGATCATAACTAATAAGTCCATTGTAGGGAACTTGATTAAATTGACGATAAGGAAGTTTAATTGATCACAATCCATTTATGATCACATGAAGGGCATGACAAATCTAGTGAGAAAGCCAAAATTAATGGGTATGGATATGAGTAAATCCTCTCTTCCTCCTAGATTTAGCTAGTTCTAGGTGAATTACAACACTCTTAAGAAACAATGAATCTTTTAAGAAATTAAGGTCATATTATTTTTTTATGAAGGAGGTTAAAGAAAATGAAAGAGCATTTTATCCATCGTATAATTCATGATAGAGTTGTAAGCCCTATAGCAATGAAAACAATTATGTACTCCACTCCTAACCCACTTGATGTTGAAGTTTCAACTATACCAAATCTTCCTTAGGTAAAGAGTAACCTTATAACTTCTTCTTTTCATAAATGAGGTGAAGTGAAACCTTTATAACAATCTTCTTTAACAATATAGGTAATGATAAATTTTACAATCTTTCTTAAGGGTGAAGAGTAACCCAAACATAACCTTACTTTAAATGGTTGAAGATAGATCCAATACAATTTTACTTTAAATTGGTGAAAAGGAACCCTTTCAACTAAAACCAAAATTTAACAATTGTATCACTCAAAAAGGCCCCTAAAAATCAATCTTATAGGCTCAACTCAAGAATACATAACTTAACAATTTCTTGATAAAAAAATCAATACAAGAAGGTGCTTAAAATGTAATTATTGCACTGCCAATATTTAATGTGTTTCCTAATGATTATCAACATAAATCAATACTAAATCTCTTTCAACAGGCACAATAACCTGAATCTTCTTTAATTAAGATGAAGAGTAACCTTTTAACAATATTTTTTTAATAGCAAAGAGGAGCTTAACCAACAATAACAATATAATACAAAATTAAATCACCATTCAACCTATTGAACACACCGCTAATGGTGCTTTAATGAAAGCGCAACAATAAAAATGAATATAAACTTTTCAAGGATGAAATTTCAAAAAATAAACCTCTTAAAGCCTTAATAAACTAGAAACAAATTGAATGAAACAATAAAAACAAAATTGAAGCTTTTAAGAATAAGATTGAACAAAGGAAACATAAAAACTCACAAAACTCAAGTAAGATGGCTTTATATGCTTATAACTCAAAATGGCATTAAGATACACATACATGAATAGAACCCTTTTGAAAGTTTGAAGAAACAGAGTATAATGATTTAGAAACTCAAAAATGTGTTTGCAACTAGAAAGATGAGGATTGAGGATAAAGAAGTAAAATTATTTCAATATTTTTTTTGAAGGTGATATTTTAAGCTCTAAACTTGGTCAACAATTCAATCCTGTCTCAATAAACGAATTAGGATAATTAGAAATATGGTTCTGAAGGTGAAAGAGATGTTAGAATGATTTGGTACCGTTGGAAAGAAGTAAACATCGGAACTTTTGTAAAAAGGGAGATTATCGTTATACAGATGAACATTAATGATTATTCCTGCATTCAATAACAACATTGTTGTACATCTTATACAGCCATTGTTATACTTCTATAGAATTAACCTAGAATGGCTATATAATAATGACACCATTATTCTCCTAAAAAACCTCTTTCATACTCTCAGAAAAGCAAAAAAATAACTTAAATAAATTCCAAATATTTTCTTAACGTCAAATGCAACTTGAACAAACATTGAAAAGATTCCCAAGTTGGTTTTAAAATCCAAGACCTGTCTAACAAGTTTAAACAGAAAATGTCTTCGTTTTTAATAATTCAAATTCGTTTATGACATTTTGCTTTTCAAACCAACTCTAAAGCATTCCAAACTTGTTTCTTTTGTATCAAAACATCATACAAAAATTTTAAAACATTTTATGAGTAGCATTAAATACCAAGACATATAAATTAATAATTAAAACGCAAAATGTCTTAGTTTTTCACAAATTAGAAAACTTTGAAACTTTGGTTATAAACCAATTCAAAACTAATTCATGCATGTACTAAACTTCACTTAAGTATATTCAAACATACATAAAACAAGTTCAAACAATTTTAATCAAGATATAAACACTAACATGACATTCTAAATCAATTCCTAATATGAAAACGCCATTCAAATTCAACTAAATTCTAAAACTTAGACCAAGGTTCTATATGAAATTATTTATGTAAATGTGACATGCAAATGTGAGTCATTTTTAAGCATTAATTAAGATTAAGTGTAGGTATATACCATAAAATATTCTTAAACCTCTTCAATCTTAATCTTGATATCTTGATCTTCATTTTAACACTTTAGAACTTGCTCCAATCTTCTTTTCCTTCATAAATTAACTTCTCCTTAGGCTCAAACACATGAATTTTCACAATTTTCATTTTACAATATTTTTAATTCATCAATTCCTATCTTTCCAATGCATCAAAAACTAAACCATTAGTAATAACCTATATTTGTTACAAAAAAAGTCTCAATCAGTAGACATTCTCAGATGTTTATTAATGAGATGAAAAGCATTTAGATAGAAAAGTAAAAGTAAAGAGATATGATAAAGATGGTAAATATTATGTTAACATTATTGAAAGTGGATAATATCCGAGTCTATTTGAAAAGTTTCTTAAAATTTAAAGCATATGTACATCGTATATAATGCATAATACATCACAGTAAAACAATTTATCTGAAAGGTGAAATTGTACCCTTATAAAAATGGTTAAGAGTTTGTTAAGTTATAATACTATACCTTTATCTTTGCAGATCCATGTATTAAAGAACATTGCATAAGGCGATTCCTAGGACTCTTTATAAGCTATAAGATACGAGAGAAATCCAGTCTAAGACACCTTCATATTTAAGACTATCTTGCAGAAGTAAGGATTTATAATCTATATGAAAAGGAGCTTAATGACAGAACTATTAGTGGTTACTTTATTCGCTAACCCAAAAAATTAGAGGGGTACAAATTTTACTATCCTAATCATAGTATGAAAATAATTGAGTCTAGCAATGCTTGATTGATTAAGAATGGCTAATTTAGTGAGAGTGGAGAATTACGAAAGATGAATATTTGATATATTTAAGTGGAAACTCCTACACTCAATGTTTCTCCTTAGGATGTTATCCCTTTTATTATACCATAGCTGTACAACATACTAAAACAATAAGTTAATATTCAAAACCTAAAAACTAAATATGTAGGTGATAAGCCAGCTAGTGATATACAAGTCACAAATGGACAAAAGGTAGTTGATCCACAAGAAATAGTATAACGAAGGTCAATGAGTTAAAAAAGACTAGTTATTGTGGTTAATTATGCAATATATTTAGTTGAACATGAACGTGACTTGAGCATTGATAAAGATTCAAACTTATTAAAAAAGTCATAAAATGTAGCAATTTCCAAAAAGCTATTTAATTATATGAAAGAAGAGTTGAACTCATGGATAACAACAAAATCTAGGAGCTAGTTGAATTGCTTAAAGGTTTAAAATGAGTTAGTTTTAAATGGGTTTCAACAATAAATAAGACTCAAAAGGCAACATCGAAAAGTATAAGATTAGACTTACCACCAAAAGTTACATTCAAATGAATGATATTGACTATAAAAAGACCTTCTTTTTGGTTTCAAAGAAAGACTCTTTAATGATTGTTATAGCCTAGCTCATTATGGTTTAGAGCTTCACTAAATGAATGTAAAAACCACTTTCTAAATGGCGACTTAGAAGGAAAACTTATATATGGACCAACTGGTAAGGTTTTTGACCATAGGAAAGGAAAATTTAGTATGTAAGTTAAAAAAAGTCAATAAATGAACTAGAATAATCTTCTTGATAGTAGTATTTTAAGTTCAATAATACCAATATATTGAACTAGAATAATACCAGTATATTCAATAAATGAACTAGAATAAATGAACTAGAATAATCTTCTTGATACCAGTACAATATATGATTTTGTAGAGAATATCGTTAATCGGTATATTTAGATGAATATCATTAAGAACAAGTTCATTATTTTGATCCTATATGTTGAAGATATCCTTCTTGTTACTAATAATGTTGGCTTGTTATATGATGTAAAGATGTTTTTGTTTAAGAAATTTGAGGTGAAAGATATGGTTATGCCATCTTATGTGATAGAAATAAAAATATTTTGTGATAAAATACAAGAATTATTAGGATTATTTCGAAAGGGCTATATCAATAAAGTGTTAAGAAATATTCATAATGGACAAATTAGGGGCTGCTTGAAAATGATTTAGATTTTGGATTTTTTAAACACAAAAATTGATAAAGAACATTGCAGAAATTGAAAAAAATCACAATAATACAACATAAAAATCGAGACAGACAACACAAAAATCTATAAAAATACACAAAATTCAATACAAAAATATAACAACCACAACCAAAAGCTTAATCAACTGGCTCCTTATTCTACCAGAATAGTTCTAATTTAGAGCAAGAACAAGCTTAGTGAAATGTAACGTCCCACAAATAATTTGGAATAAAAGACAATAGAATTTGTTACCTATGCATAAGTGGTTGGTAGCTTGATGTATGTTTAGATGTGTACTTGGTTGGATTAGCTTTGTTGTTGGAATGTTAGATTAATAGTAAAGTAATCTCATAATAGACAATGAAAATGCTGTAAAGAAAGTCCTTATATACTTGCAAGGTATAAAGAATTATATGCTCATATACATAAGGTCATATCATCTCAAAATGACTGGATATTCAAATTCAGACTATGTTGGATATATGAAATTAAGGAAATCCATATTCAATTACTTGTAATTGTTAGGTGAAAGAGTGGATTTGAGTCGTTTTATAAAAGAGTGGAAAGCATTCTATCATTGCTACTTTCCCTATGATAGCTAAATTTGTAGCATGCTTTTATACTACTGTTTATAAATTTTGGTTATCATAATTTTAACTTAGAGCTTGGTATTGTCAACAATATAGTTCAACTATTAAAAATATACCATGATAATTTAGCATATATTTTCTTCTCTAATAATAACAAGTACTCAAAAGATGCAAAACATATGGATTTGAAATACTTATCTGTCAAAGAAGATGCATAAAAATAGAAAGTGCCAACTGAGTTTATTAGTAATAAATTGATGATACTAGATCCGTTAATTAAAGGATTACTATCCAAAATATATTTTGACCATGTTAAATAGATGGCCATTATAGATAAATCCTTACTAACATAATATATTCACTTGAACATGAATGTGACTTGAACATTGATAAAGAATCAAACTCATTAAAAAAGTCATAAAATGTAGCAATTTCCAAAAAATATTTAATTATATGAAAGAAAAGTTAAAATTAATGGATAACAATAAAATCTGGGAGCTAGTCGAATTGCTTAAAGGTTTAAAATGATTCGGCTTTGAATGGGTTTCAACAATAAACAAGACTCTAATGGCAACATCCAAAAGTATAAGATTAGACTTACCACTAATAGTTACACTCAGATGAATGAAATTGATATATAGAGACCTTCTCTTTGGTTTTGAAGAAAGACCATTTAAGGATTGTTATGGCCTTCATGGCTTATTACGGTCTAGAGCTTTACCAAATGAATGTAAAAACCACTTTTTAAATGGTGACTTAGAAGAAAAACTTATATATAGACTAACTGGGAGGGTTTTTTACCACAAAAAAGGAAAATTTAGCATGTAAGTTAAAAAATTCAATAAATGAACTAAAATAAGCTTCTTGATAGTGGTATCTTAAGTTCAATAATACCATTATAGTATATGGCTTTGTAGAGAATATCATTAATCGGTATTTATATGAAAGTTATTATGAATAAGTTCATTATTTTGATCTTATATGTTGAAGATATCCTTCTTGTTGCTAATAATGTTGGCTTCTTACATGATGTAAAGATGTTTTTGTCTAAGAAATTTGAGATGAAAGATATGGGTATGTCATCTTATGTGATAAAAATAAAAATATTTCGTGATAAAATACAAGAATTATTAGGATTACTTCAGAAGTGCTATATCAATAAAGTGTTATGAAGGATTCATAATGGAAAAATTATTCTGCTAGAATAGTTCTAATTTAGAGTAGGAACAAGCTTAGTAAAATGTAATGTCCCACAAATAATTAGGAACAAAAGACAATAGAATCTGTTCCTTATGCATAAGTGGTTAGCAGCTTGATGCATGCTTAGATGTGTACTTGGTGAGATTAGAATTGTTGTTGGAATGTTAGATTGATGTTAAAGTAATCTTACAATAGACCACGAAAATGCTGCAAAAAAAGTCCTTATAGACTTACAATGTATAAAGGATTATATGCTTATATACAGAACGTCATATCATCTCAAAATGATTGGATATTCAAATTTAGACTATGATGGATATATGAACTTAAGGAAATCCGCATTCAATTACTTATGCTTGTTAGTTGAAAGAGTGGATTTGAGCAGTTTTATGAAAGAGTGGAAAGCATTATCTCATTGCTACTTCCCTCATGATAGCAAAATTTGTAGCATGCTTTTAGACTACTGTTTATAAATTGTGGTTATCATAATTTTATCTTAGAGCTTAGTATAGTCGATAGTATAGTTAAGCTATTAAAAATATTCCATGATAATTTAGCATATATTTCTTTTTTAAGAATAACAAGTGCTCAAAAGGTACAAAACATAAAGAAGATATATATAAATAGAAAGTGTCAACTGAGTATATTGGTAATAAACTGATGATAGTAAATCCTTTAATTAAAGGATTAATATATAAAACATATTTTGACCATGTTAAACAGATGGTCATTATAGACAAGTTCATGTTAACATAATAGTATGATATATATATATATATATATACATATGGTTAATTTGCTCGTATTATTATGGCAATTATGAATTCAATTAAGGTTATATTTCTTCTTGTTAGCTTGTTGTCCACATTATATTATATACATGTATTGTTTTAGTATGATGATATGTTATGTCTTTCGAAAGACTATTAATTTAAGTATTATGGTATTCTTCAATTAAAGTTGTCATAAGTTAAGTTAGGTATGTGATACATAAAAGGAGTTATGCTATTAAATGTCTTGTAACTGCTTAGATTTGATCATTTCAATTCAGCTAAAGGTGATGACTTAAAAGATTCAATATGCTGCACAATTATGATTTATTATTGAATCACTAAATCGCAATATGGGTCAAGTGATAGATTATTAAATTATTTAAATAATATGTAGTAGCCTATGTAATTTGTTGGGTTGATTTTAATATAAGTAGGGCTTAATGTGATAGGTATTAGCCTTAAAAAATTAGCGTTAAAAAAGTTATGAAAAAAATCCCTCTCCTCTCCCTTTAAAAATTGACACCTGAAAAGTTTTATTTTATCGAATTCTTAACTATTAAAGAACGTACTATAGAGAAAGTAAAGAGGAGAAAAATTAGAATAATAATGTTATCTAGTTATTTTCTCATAAAGACAAACTAATAGTCATGGATCATGATAAGTTTCTATGTTGTTTGTATAGATGTGGAATGGTTGGATTTTTCAATTTATGATAAAATATTTTACATGAAAGGTTAAAACTGTGAGTTCTTATAATTTAGAACTACAAATATTCTTATAGGTGGTGTAGTACTTGGAGCAACAATTACTATTGCTGATGGTGGTGGAGGAATAGGAGTAGGATCTGATGAAGATGTTGCTAGAACAAGATTTAATGATGGTGAAGCACTTATAGTTAAAACTGCTACTACCATAAGAGATTGTGCAATACTTAGAGTAGTTGATGGTGGAGGAGCAGGAGGTGGGGCTGATGAATAAGCAAGAGACAGTAAAGGGTATTTGGAGGTGGTGTTAGTGAATGAGCAATGGATGGTGTTAGTGGAGGACCTAGTGGTAGTGCTTGTGCAAGTGGTGAATTTGACGAAAGCTTGCCTTGAAGGCACTTATATGCAAAATGACAATGTTCAAGGAAAGATATAGTATCATAACTAATAGAAACAAATATTTTCATTGATATGATTTAATTAGGGACATTTCCATTCAATTTGAATTAAAGAAGCACAATTTTTTGAATTTTTGTATAAAAGGAAAATTTCAAAATACATTATCAAATGATATGAGTTATCATTTTTTAAAGAAATAGAATTTTTCTTGGGAAGGGTTCTACATAGTTCTTTTAATACCGTTATAAACTACTGGTTTGTACCGACTTGGCTCGTAACCTATACGAATTGGGCAAAAACTATGTCGAGCCGGTATTTCGGTCTGTGCCAACAAAATCGACCCATACTGGTTTTGGGCCAGATCTAGAATATTGGCTCAAAACCAAGGTAAGTATGTAAATTCCCAAATTTGCATACCAATGGTAGTTATGCTTGTGACTTTTAAGTCATTGGCATGTAAATTCCCAAATTTTCATACCAGATGGAACTTATGCTTGTGACTTCTAAGTCACAATCATAACTCTCTTAAATAAGGGAGTCATGGTCAATGCAATTATGTATGGATCATGCTATTTTAATTTTAATTTTTAAAATTTTAATTTTATTTGTTAATCAATAAAAAATTTATTTAGTTTTATTTGGTTAGTTTTCAAAATTTTAGTTAGTTATTAATGCAAATACAATTTTATTTTTATTATTGATAATAATTAAATTTTAAATAGAACTTAGAGATAAATTAATTAGATATAAATAGAACTTAGAGATAAATTAGTTAGATATCTTATTTCATAAATAAATACTTTAAATAATTTTGAGATTTATTTATTTTAAAGATATTTTAAATTTAAAATACGATTATTTAATAATTATCAAATTTGTAAATATTTTTTAAAGCAATTTTATAAATTTTAAATTGTTATAAAAACATAAACAAGTTTAATAATTGAATTATCTTAGTCATAATTTTTATTAATAATTAATAATAAATAATAAAATCTTATATATTATTAATAATAAATCATATTATGTCATAACAAAGAAAATGAAAACAAAAACTAAGTTTAAAAATTTTTATAAATTGTAAAACTAAAATAAATCAAAAATAAAAATAAAAATCTCAATCCATTGGAGTCAGTTAGACCTAAATTTATATATAGTGATTTATATTAATTGAAACATTATTTTTTTATATTTAAAAATTATGTAAAAATTGATATTAATAGGTGTAAATATTATATAAAAATTATATTACATTTATTGTATTAATTGAATATTTGAAATAGGTTTAAATTATATTCACAGGAGATGCATTATATATACAGAGGTTAGGGACTATTTTGCAGATTTTACAAATTTCAAAGACCATTTTATAATGTTAAAAAATTTGTCGATACTAATATAATACCATTCCGAGGTGAAAACTAATACTAGTATGATATAAGTTTTTAAAACATTGGTTCTGCGTCAAGAGTTCTTTAGTTTATGAAACTTGAACATAAATCTGTAAGGGACTATCTTTATGAATCATGCATATGTATACGAAAGATCCTAGAATAATAAATCTTTATAATTGTTTTAAACTCCTAATGTTGCTATCAAAATAAGTTATGCATATTAAAATATGAAATAAATAAATAAAATATTGTGAAATCATTTGCATGATCCCTTTTTTAAGATACTTTTAAGTTCAATCTATATTATTTTGCATGATAAAAATAACCATTTTGCTTGATACAAATAATCATTTCATTACTTTACTTGAATAATTCTTGTTTTCCTTTTTTTTTTTGGGAAAAGACTATCTTCCATTTGTTTTGAATTTAAAAGAAATATTTTAGTTCTTAATCTATTTACAATTATTAGTATACGAAGAATTAAAGATAGTTATGGTGTCCTACTTAAATACTAATTGTAAATCCAAATGGAAGGTTATGACATTCACCTGTGATGCACGATGTGGTAAAGCCATGCAATATGAGATTTGGATTTAAACAATGACTGTGAATGGAATTAAGATCATATGTAGAAACTATAGTCAGTTTTATGTATTGTGTTTAATATGTTAATGTGTTAAATCCACCTTTGTTTATGTTCTGGCTTATTGACTTGCCTTATATTGTTGACTGACTGACGTCTGTTAATGAGTTTATTGGTAGTCTTACTAAACTCTGTTTATTTTGTTTTTACCCTCATTTAGGTTTTCGTTTATTGTTTATGTTTTAGGTGTTGTATGTATAAAACTTTGAGATGGGTTATTTATATGTTAAGAAATAAAAAGGCAATTTTTGTTATCTTCTATCTTCTTCTCTGACTTCCGAGTGTGTATATACTGTGAACATGGTGTCAAAGAAGGTTTTCTGAGGCATATTTGTCGATTGCTTCTAATATATTATTTTTGAAGTTGAATCTAGACAGATATGGCTGAAGAAACAAGGGAATCGAGTACGAGGGTACAAGATGCAAACCCTAATGGCGATGGGAAACGTCTACAGCTACAAAGTTCGGATCATCCAGGGAAGATCTTAGTCATCACGCCACTGAACAGAAATAACTGCCTCTCTTAGAGTAGGGCGATGAAGATAGCTCTCGGAGCAAAGGACAAGACTGACTTCATTATCGGTAAGAGTGAGAAACCTAGAGAGACATCTCCCAATTTTGATCAGTGGCGGAAGGTCAATTACATGGAAGTGTCTTGGATTCTTAACTCTATGAGTAAAGATATAGTAGATGCTTTCATTTACCCTACTTCTGCATGTGATTTGTGGAACAAACTAGAAAGGAGGTTCGGAGAATGTAATGGTCCATTACTGCACCAAATCAAGAGGGAAATTTGCTCTATCTCTCAAGGAGGGTTATCGGTAGTGAAATATTTTACAATGCTAAAAAAATTATGGGATGAACTAACATATTTGGCCCCTATTCCGTGCTATACTTGTAGAGCAACATGTGCTCTTGAAGTAGCAAGAAATATCATAGAGATGGATTCTAATGATAAGCTGATGCAATTTTTGATGGGATTGAGTGATGTCTATGAGCCAACACGAAGTCAAATTTTGGTTATAGAGCCTCTTCCTGATGTTAATAGGGCGCATTCGATGATTCTACGGGTCGAGAAACAGAAGGAAGTTAATGTGGTTTATGGTAAAGGGTCAGAAATTGCTATATTTGCAAAGGGACAAGTGACACAGGGGTTTAAACACACTGAAAAATTGAATGGCAAGAAGCAGATCAATAAAGATGAGTTGTTCTGTGATTACTGTAAGATGCATAGGCACTCAAAGGATTATTGCTTTAAACTCCACGGGTATCCTGAGTGGTATAAGGGCAATAAAGACAGGAAGACCAAGGAGGGAGGCAACCACAATAGATCATTTGAAAATGTGTCTATAAAGTCACCATTAGAAGACATAGATGATGGAAATCGCAAAGGAGATGGCTGGAAACAGAATCTGGCCACTATGATTCAGCATGGCATAGAACAGTATATGAGGAGCAAAGGAAAGGCTAGAGTAGATGACAACAACTTTATCAACTTTCTCATTATGGAGACTTTGCAGGTAGTGTTCTGAATCATTGCCTTAGTTCTCTTGAGTTAATTGAATCTAGGTCTTGGATCGTTGATACTGGTACTTCTAATCATATGTGCATTAATCTTACTTGCATGACCGAACTTTTGCCTGTTAAACAATGCACTCCTGTTCATTTGCCTGATGGGTCAATTCAATTTGTTGACTATGTAAGGAATATTATCATTAGTTCGCAAATAACTTTGATTGGCTCCTTACATGTTCCTACTTTTAAATTCAATCTCTGGCCTGTCAACAAGCTTGCCAATACAGCAAATGTCAAGTTTGTTTTTTATGTATATTTTTGCATATTACAGGATCTCATGATTGAATAGACTTTGGCTGTTGGGAAGGTTGTAGCAGGTTTATACATTCTTGACATGAGTTCTTTTATATCAGATACTATTCATTTTTACCATTGTTTGCTGAACAAATATTCCTATAAACTAGCTAATTGTTTTCAAGCTAGTGATTCTTTTGATTAGCATGCTAGACTAGGTCATCCATCTGACCTTGTACTTAAACATTTAAAACCACAAGTGGGTGATTGTATTACTATTAAACCTTGTGATATATATCATATGCCTAAACGAAATAGAGTTGTTTTTCCCTTGAGTAATACTAGTTACAGTAAATTCTTT
>JAOXYD010073032.1:0-12573 GCA_028565735.1 Pinacopodium congolense
AGTTTTGAGTTTGCGAAAAAGGTTAAAAAGTTTTAATACCCAATTCACCCCCCTCTTGGGTGCCATAGGACTTACAGATTTTAAAGGCAATTAAATCTTTTTATTTAAGAAACAAACTAAACCTAATGGAGAAGTACTTAGATAGGAGAAAGAGACTTGAGGGAGTTCTCCTGGCAGTCACTTAGATATTCTTTGATAACTTGCCTTTGGTTTTTATTAACATTCCTTCTTGTCACTGCATTCAATATAGTATTCATAGAAGTTGCGTTATGAGAATGATACCTACGTTATTTTCACTTTACATTGTTGTTGTTCCTTTCATTTGTTTGTTGCGTTACTGCATTGAAATTGATTTCTACGCTCTTGTTCAATTTTTTCAATTTAGTTAATTCAATTATGGCACAATCAAAGTTTCATTATCTTTATTTTATTTATCAATTATAAATCTCTTAGTATTATTTATTGTTTTCATTAATTTCAATAAATCAAGCTAATTTCTTTTACATTAGAGCATATTGAAAGGATAAGGGGATTACAATTGTGAGATGAGAATTTAATATTGTGGTGTTCTATAATAAAATAAAATTAAACTTTAATTAAATGTCAAGAATTAGTTATTAAAAAATAAGACTGATTATCCTATTTGTAATTTCTAGTTTGAACACTAGATGTTGACTTATGATCCATAACTGTTATTTATTAATGTCAAAAGTAGTGATAGGTTAATTGAATTTGTAATTGAAAATTAAGCAATCAATTTAGAGCTTTATTCTTTAAGTTGCATGATCCAAGATTTTGTGATTATTAATTAAGTTAAAGAGTTTTTCAGTGCTTAATGCTACTAAACATTTGAATCTAGAGAGTCCATTCTCGATTGTTTTTTTGGTAGAGAGTATTTAAAAAGCTTATCGGACTTACCTACAATTCATAGAAATTTAAGATACAAGAGCCTATCTATGTCTAAGGGTTAACATTTTTGTTAAGACATAATTTATATACCTTTAAGGATCAATTTTATTTCCTGAGTCTCAAGAATAGCTTCTAACCTATTTCCTACTATAGTTGTCTATTTCTTGAGATTTTGTGATCTCATTCTTATTGCTTTTATTACATTAGTTACATTTTTTATTTATATAACTTTATTTAACCAAGGGTTTTATATATTTTTTATATTTCTTTTGTTATTTCCAATTTTATTTATTGACCTCTATCACTTTGTTTTTGTTTATACCTCATAGTACTTTCAAGCATTAAAAACTACATATATTGGCTAAAAGAAATAGAATATTTCTTATTCCTCCTTTTAATCGATTCTCATTTTCTAAAGTAGTCATACACATTTTCAATAAATAAAGCGAGATCGACACTTTCCTTTACCTAGATGTGAAAGCTTGTCATCACTAAAAAGGGAGGTTAATGAGAATTTAGAGCAATCTATAGATAAAATTATAGATGCAAACACTAATGCTCTTTAAAAGATTTTGTTGCTCCAACTTTTAATCTTGATTTACTTTGTATTAATTATCATGATAATGAACTTGAATTTGAAATCAAATATAGATTGATTCATGCATTGCAAAATTTTATAAGTTTTCATAATAATAGCTTCTTAGGTGCAGGTTACATTACTGATCTGAACAAGTTCTTAAAGGAGTTTCATATAGCATACTCGAGGATGTATCCTGCTAATGTCACGATAGATAAATTGAAGTTAAAGGCTTTTACTTTTTGCCTTGGCTAGTGTTGATAAAGAATGGTTATATGATTTACTAGTATGGTTGTCACCACATAGGATTAGATGCAATGAGTGTTCCTTGAGAAGTATTTTCTGGCATTACGAGCAACAAATATTATGAAGGAAATTTTGATAAGATAAGGAGAGTTTCTAAAGTTACTACATGAGTATTGGGAATGCTTTAAGAAGCTTTGCAATAGTTATCCTAATCATCGTATCAGTGAGCAACTTCTAATAAAATACTTTTACAAGGGATTAATGCTTATGGATAGAAATATGATAAATACAGCAAGTGGTAAAGTATTGATAAACAAGAAACTAGATGATATAAAGAAGTTGATAAATACAATGGCATCTAATTCACAATACTATGGAAATAGAAACAACCTATTATCTTCTACATAGCATTTTAAGGAAGTAACCCTTTCAAAATTGGAATAAAAAGTAGTCAATCTCACATCCTTAGTAAAACAAGTGGTTAATGGCAAAGGATAGGGTAAGGTGCGTGGAATTTGTTCCTTTTTAGGTCATCCTACTAACATGTGCTCCACATTATAAGATAAGCAAAAAGTATATGAAATTGGAGGATCTAAAGGATAGTAGAGGAAATATGATCCTTACACTTCCACTTATAATCCGAAATAGAAAGATCATCTAAATTTTAAATACGAGAATAGCCAGCATATAGGTGGTTCAAATTTCAAACTTTCTACTACCTAGAAGTAGCAAAGGTTTAATTTTCCATTAAAATTCTACCAAGTTCAACCATAGTTTTAACCTAGACCTCCATCTCAATAACCACCATAACAAACTAATGGAATGTCATTAAAGGAGATGGTGAAAAGTGTGGGTACAAACACCTTTTAATTCCAATAAGAAACTAGGAGTGGTTTAAAGAGCTTGAAGAATCAATTAAGCCGACTAACATATTCTTTGGGAAAGTTACAAAATTAAGTTTCTATAAAACTTCCTAACTAAACAATGATAAATCCCAAGAATAATGTATATGTTATCTCTCTACGAAGTGGAAAGTAGTTGGAAGGCCCTAAGAAGAAAAAGGAAGAACAAATGAGATACCAAAAAGAGGAAGAGAGAATGGTTTTGGATAAGAGGGAGGATTAAAAAACTCCAAATGTAAGTGATACAATCTCTATTATTACTAACTAAGCTTTCCTTCCTTTTCCTAGCAAGTTAGCAAAGAATAAGCAATAGGAATAAGAAAAGGAGGTGTTGAAAGGTTTTTTGAAAAGTGGAGGTGAAAAAATCTTTATTTGAGGAGCATGTATCACTCTACGTAAAGTTTTTTTTTTAAGGATTTATGCAAAAACAAGCAAAAATTGAAGGGTGGTGAAAAGGATAGCATGAGAGAGAATGTGTCAGCTATCTTGCAAAGGAAGATGCCTTCCAAATACGAGAATCCTAATATATTCACTATCCATATAGAATAGGTACATAAGGTATGAACGATGTATGTTATATTTATGAGCTTCTATCAATGTAATGTTATTTTCTATTTTCAAAGCTCTTAATTTAAGCTCTTTAAAAGAAGCTAATGCTATTATTCAACTGGCTAATTGCTCTAACACTTACCTTGAAGGGGTGATTAAGGATGGCTTGGTGTAGGTGAATAAATTTGTTTTTCTTATAGATTTTTATGTTTTAAATATGCAAGATGAGGAATCTCCTAATCTATCAACTATTCTACTGGCTAGACCACTCCTAAAGACATCATGTACCAAAATTGATGCCCATAATAGGGGTGTTGACTATGAATTTTGATAAGGAGTAGATATGATTCAATGTCTTTAATGATATATGATATTATACTGATTGTACGTTGATTTCGTAGATAGATGTTATTGACTCATTAATAAAACAATTGTATTTCCTTTCTTCTAATGATTCATTTGATGTCTCTTTGACAACTCTGATGGAGAAAGAATTATACACTCATTTAACAAAGAATTTCAAACTAATAGCAAAGCTAGAAGAAGTCACTTCTTCCTTAGAGACACTTCCTTATAAGTCTAGCAGGTATATAATGCAATTCTTGAATTTACCTATTATTATTAATAGATTATTACCTTTTGTTATGCAAGCCCCTGAAATAAAATTGAAATCACATCCTGATCATCTTAAGGATGATTTTTTAGGAGAAAGCAAAACTTTACCTATTATAATATCAAGTAATCTTACTCTAGAGCAAGAAGATATGCTTATTCGGGCACTTAAAGTATATGATAGCACTAGGATGGGTAGTTGTGGACATAAAATGGATTAGCCACTCTTTATTTATGCATTAGATTTCTTAAAATAGGTGCTACATCGGTAAGGCAAGCACAATAGTGGCTATATTCACTAATGATAGAAGTATTGGAAAAGGAGGTACTAAGGATTTTAAATGTAGTTATTATCTTAAATAGCTAATAAGTTAGTCCATTATAAGTAGTTCCTAAGAAGTTGAGGATCATTGTGCTGGAGAATGAAAAAGGAGAATTAGTGCCTACTTAAGCTCAGAATAGATAGAGAGTTTGTGTAGATTATTATAAGCTAAAAATGAGTTGGAAGGATCACTTTCCTTTACCACTTATTGATCAAATGCATCTTATTGGTTATGCTTATTATTGTTTTCTTAATGGTTATTTAGGTTACATACAAGTGGTTATAGCTCTAGAAGACTTAGAGAAAATGATGTTCACATTCCCATATGACATATTCATATACCATTGCATGCAATTTACTTTATGCAATACCCTTTCCATTTTTTGGAGATTTATAGAGTGCGTATTTTCTTATTATTTAGAAAAAATAGAATTTTTCATGAATGGATTATCTGTTCATAAAGATTTTTTTATTAGTATTTATATCACCTCATCTTAATATTTAAATGATGTTTAAAAACTAAATTGGTTTTTAATTTTAAAAATTATTTTCTAGTTCAACAAGAAATGGTTCTAGATCATATAATTTATGAAATGGGGATTGAAGTCGATAAAGTTAAGATAGATCTTATTCAGTCTTTAGCTTACCCCATTACTGTATGGAAAGTGTGTTCTCTTCTTGGCTATGCAGATTCTATCACAGGTTTTTAAGATTTTTCAAAGATTGCACAATCAATATTTTTGCTACTTTAAAAAAAGCTTGATTTTGAATTTGACAATGAGTGTAAGAAAGTATTTGATCGTTTGAATGAAAAGTTAGTCATCACACAGATCTTTTAGCTGCCTAACTGAGATCTTCCATTTGAACTTATATGTGATGTTTCCAACCATGCGATGAAAGCATTTTTAGGATAGCAAGCTAGAAAGAACCCCTATGTCATTTAGTACACCTTCAAAACCTTGAATGAAGCTTAAATCGACTACATTACTACAGAAAAGCACTTCTTACTTTAGTTGTTGTATTAGAAAAATTAAGTTATATATCTTGGATACTAAGATTATTGTTTATTCTAGTCACTTAGTGCTAAAATACCTTTTGTCAAAAAAAGGATGCCAAGTCCAAATTAATTCTTATCTAAGTGGATTATTTAAGAACATTGGTCAAAGATGTTATCGATAGCACTTCAATCAATGACGATTTTCCTAATGAGTAGCTACGTGCCATAAATGCAATGTATCCCTTGATATGCAAACTTAGTGACTTCTTGGTCACTCAATAGTTTCCTATTGATTTCTCTAGAGCTCAAAAATATCAGATGAGAAGTCAAACCAAGTACTATACTTATTATAATCCATACTTATGGAAACATTATGTTTATTAAATAATTAGAAGATGCATAGCTGATGATGAATTTTTATTCTATCCTAAAAAATATTTAAGATAAATAAGTTTCCTTGTTATCATGATATTGACGGTCGTGCTATATATGTAGCCTTGGGATGGTCAATTGCTCTTGGATCTCCCTTCACGTCTGCAGCTATATTAGAGCAAGAGTATAGGAGTGACATATTTAGGAAGCGTGGTGAGTTTTTTTGTTTATGTCCACTTGCAAGCTATTTTTTGTATAATTTCATATTTATTTTGATTGTTGCTTTTTTTGGCCAATAGGAATATTACTTGGTGTTGTTCGTGGAGTTGTGGACTGGCTCTTTAGGAGTAACGAGAGAGGAATGGAGGATGACATGGCTTAGAAGAATACTGTTGAGTGTATAACAAGAATTATATCAAGAACCATTTCAACAACAAAGGTTGGTTTACTCGTCAGTTCTATCACTGCTTCTCTGATACACATGCACTTTTGTGTGCATGTTCATAAGACGATGACTGCTTATTGGAGATAGATTCTAAATTTTTTTTCATTTCTTACTGATATGTTTACAGGGCAAGTTGGCTGTATACAATTCGTTGTCAGAAGAGGGGAAGAGAGAGTTTGAGTCCATATATAGTGCGTCATATACATCTTTTATCAGTGCTTAGAAGTTGTTGCTAGTGGCACTGAGATCCATCGCTTCTATGCAAGTTAAAACCATAAAATGGCATGTTAAGGGCTTGTTTGGTATGGTTAGTATTTTAGGTTTTGATTTTTTGTTTTGTTAAACACAGATATAAAAAAAAAATAACATACTAATACAATACAGAAATCGTAAACAAAATTTAAAAATTAATACAAATATATCAATATTACAATTAAAAATTATAACCCACAACAATATTAAACGACTCCTAAACAATGTTTCGTATTATGAGTTGTATTTAAAAATAAAATTTTATTTATTTTTTATATTTGCAGTAAAAAGTTTTAAAAAATTCTTTTGATTATTCGTTACTCAGATTCAGGCTACTTGTTCGTTATAAAAAATTTTCAAAGAAGTATGTTGTTGCATGAAAGGTTTAGGCTGCTTGATAACTACAAGTACACTGCTTGTTAGTTACTCAGATTCAGACTGTCTCCCGCTCATTTAAATGGGATTTTCCCTTTTTATGTTAATTTTGCAACTGCTTAAGTATCTAAACTAACATTTCCAGACATGAATAATTTTCAACCTTTTTCTATCTGTCAATCCATTTCAAATTCATAACTAAATCACTAAAATTCATTGCAATTTGAAAAACAAAACTAATGATACAAATATGATTCACAACTAGATGTATATATTATTCTAAAATTTTGAAGTTCAATTACTGTTCTAGAAATTGACTTCCAGAAATTGAACTAACTTGTGCACCATAATCAACATCATTATTCTACAATATTATCATATTGGGTATAATTACATTCCATTTGTGGTCTGTTGTTGTCTAATGGTCAATATCAAGGCACATGATTTAAAAGACAACAATATGATGATTAAAACAACACCACTTCAATTTTCATAACTTCATCAATATCATCACCTTGTTTCATAAAAAGCACACTCCACGCCAACTGCACAATTCATGTATACTGCCACGCTTGGAGATCTGTTCTCTAACAATTTATTGCCCTCACTGACAGCCCTCTTTGCAATACATTATCATGTTCACCAAGGGAATCATATGCAGCAAATGGTTCTTATCACCCATTGCTACTCATTACTAACATTGTAGCCAGGCACAGCAAAATCAGGAGGTTTTGGAAAGATATGTAAAAATCTGTTAGGAATAGACACCTTTGGATCTTCCTGCATATATCCAATATGCAACAAAAAAATAAACAATCATTTTACTCATATAACACAATAACATTGCTTATTGTCAACATAATTCAGACTTTGAACTTTGAAAACCAATTCATTTATACAACAATTTCATTTAGATACTTGTATCTCCCTAACATATTATAAGCATAAGAGGGCCAAATAATTATGAAGATACAAGTATCTATCAAAACTGAATAACATACCAATCGGTCACACATCCAAACAAGTATGATTATCACAAAATAAAATGCCTGCAAAACAATTTCTGCATCAATTGTAAATAGGATCCAGGAAAGTTTTTATTTATAGTTAAACTAATAGCTAGATTCAACTAAACAAAGTGTAATAAATTAAGCGCCACTGAGGTTCTTATAGGCATTCTAGCAATTGCAGAAGTATGTCTCCAACTTTGTATCATTAACTCAGTATCCTATTAAACTTCTGCAGGAACAATAAAGAGTCCAGCAGGGTCAAGGTAGCAACGTATATTGTAAATGAGGCTACAATAGGGTAACAAGAAAGAAGATTAAAGAAAACTATGGAACTCACCGAATCAGTGATGTGGGGATCAAAGGATTTGCTTTAACTTTAATTTCTCATAGAAAAAAATTAGAAATTTTAAAACCTGAAACAAAGGAAATAAGAAACATAGGAAATCCTAACCAAAAATCTTGTCATTACAATTGCTGCTACACCATAACAATGGCAGAGATATTCCTTACAGCACTATCAATTCTAATGATCATGTTTTATTTAGTACTAGGACTTAACGTTGAAGGTAAAGGCTCGGCACTTGGAAGAATATGCAGTTTCGTCGATTAAAAAAAGGCAAAAAAAAATACCAAGTGTATTTCAAATGACATATACGTATCATCAAATGTGGAGGTCACCATGTATATCTATTAATTTGATGAAACCACACATAGAACCGTACAAGAGCTTTGAAAACCTACCCACTGGAAAAACGAAATATAGGTAGCCCCGTTTGTGCTACATTTTTCAGTCTTGAAAAGGGCTGGATGCATCTCCACATAGAGCTGCAATCAGAGCAAGTGTCACATTCCAAATGTTTCTTGCATTCATTGTCATAGAATCATAAACAACAAATCTAGCAGGTTATACAATACAAAGAGCCAACTACGTTTTCGATATACGCAGCTTAAAAAGAGTTTCCAAATCTAATAAGATTAAGAGTTTACACCATAAAAAACTTAAAAATTACCCATAAATACTAACAAATGAAAGAAAAAAGAATCGATTATATGCAGAGAACATTTTAATCTTTAAAGTAGAGTAAACAAACCGTTATGTTCTAGAGTCAAAAGCGACAACGCCTTCAACATCGTACTTGCCCTTATTGACAATAACAAAAGAGACAGGCTTCTTAGGGGAAGCAAAAGTGAGAGATTAAGTGTTCGTTTGAAGCTTTTGTTAGTAGAATTTTTTTCTGTAGAATTTTTCTGAAAAGAGCTTTTTTAAAAAGACAGTTGACTGTTTGGCTGTCATTTAAAAAAGAGCTTTTTTAAAAGAGTTTCATATAATAGATTGTTTAGCTACATCAAATTAAAAGAGTAAGGGAAGAGAGACACAATATGATTTATTCTAGTTTAGAGCAGTTTACTTACTCTTACGTCTAGTCCCCAACACACTTGTTGAGATTTTTGCACTATTGTAATAAAAATAATACAATATTAGATAATACAAATTCCTTTTTATAGTGTAAGGATAACCTTCCCTTTTTTCTTTTTCCTTAGGCTAAAGAATAACCTTACAATCTCATAAAAACAACTCTTAAAAATATTTCATTTAAGCTTACTTTGGTATATAAAAGAGGCTCGCACACATTTGAATGATGAATGAAAACCAAATGCTTTACAAACACACATACTTCACAAAAATCACTTGGAATGCTTAAGAATACTTGTAAGAATCCTTAGAAGACTTATTGGATGAAAAACACATGCTACAAACACCTATTTATACATCTTAAGGCAAATTAGTCATTTATAGCTGTTATAAAATCTAGCTGTTTATAATTGCTTCAAAAATTAGCTGTTATAAAAACTAATAGTTATAAAAATTAGCTATTATAAAAACTAGCTGTCGCAAAAACTATCTATTATAAAAACAAAATTTAGGCTCTCGACTCAATCAAGCCCAAAACATACCAAACTTAACTCAATTTGATTCTAAATCTAATCAAACATATTTCAACACATATTGGTCCATACACAACATATTTTATACAATTATTCAAATTTAACAAAAAAAAAATATCTATGTTTACCAAATTTCTTTAAACTAAAACTTTCATCTAGTATCTTATTACTTCATTAATTTTCCAATTCATGCAATTTAACCAGCCTTATTATTTCATGCATTCTTATTCAACAAATTTATATATCAGGGGGATTTTTCACACAAGCACACATCAATAACATAATTTCTCTTGATTATGTATTTATATGCATTTTCTAAGTTATATATGTAAATATCCATAAATGAGCCTCTTAAATAACCTAAATGAACTAATCAAAACTTACAATAAACATTACATAAATAAACCTATATCAAGTCTAATTTGCTTCTTCAATGATTTGAGTCTTCATATATGATCTTTATAAACTCCGATTAAGCTTCAAGACTCTTTAAGCAAATTCACTCATACTTCGTTCATACACTTATCTTTCAACACACTTAAACAAACATTAGTTATAGAATTATTTTTTTATCATCAAAATATGGTGAAACTTCCCTTGGTTCAATAGTTTAGAAATTTTAAAAAAATAATTGAAAAATATGTCTAGTTAGACTAATCGACTAATGTAATGTTTTGGTGCATGCTGGCTAACTAATGTCAGATATTGATCAGTTAGTGTCTTAGCAAATTTAAAAACTTTTACACAATGAGTTTGTGTGGTTAAGTGGTTGACTAATATATCCTAAAATGATAAAATTTGGTATTTTGGTCGACCAATATATCCAACTGATAGACTAGTATATCTGTTAGGATGAATATAATAGTTAGTTTTTATGTCAAACAAAATTTTAACTGTAAGTAACAGCCAGAATGAATAAGTAACAACATTTTAAGTGTCCTAAATCTATAAATACATGCTCAAAAGGATGTTAAAGAGATTAATAAGTCTTAGTTGGTTTGAGAGATGTTGGGATAAGTATAAAGAGTTGAAATAGCATTTCAAAGCATTTGTTACATTCAATCATTTATATTGAGTTCTTGAATACTTGATTTTGTTTTGATCAAGCAAGATATTTGAATTATGTATTCTTTAATTTAGGGTTTGATATTGGATGGTTTTAAGAGATTATTCTTCATCTAAAAGAAAGATTGTGTAAAGAGTTATTCTTCATCATAAAAGAAAATTATGTAAGATTTCTCTTTACCTTCAAGGAAGATTGGTTGTAAGGAGGGTTTTTCTTCACCCATCAAAGAAAAATTTGGTAGAATATCTAAGAGTGTCTTAGAGAGTAATTGTAGATACATAGTTATTTGAAACAAACTACTATAAAAATTAGTTTATAAATTTTGTTCCTACTCTCTTTACTTTATGCAAAATTTATATGATTGATTGAAGTATTTTTTTTTTATTCATCATCATCACTTTAAAATCACTTTAGGGTGAGTTTTGAATTAGTAAGAATTTGAAAATTTTAGTTACACCTAATTTACCCTTGGGTGTCATAAGGACTAACATTCTAAATTACAGTTTAACTTTTGG
The DNA here is from genome assembly GCA_028565735.1 of Pinacopodium congolense. Taxonomy (NCBI): domain Eukaryota; kingdom Viridiplantae; phylum Streptophyta; class Magnoliopsida; order Malpighiales; family Erythroxylaceae; genus Pinacopodium; species Pinacopodium congolense. The sequence continues at coordinate 11,097 of JAOXYD010073032.1, forward strand.
TTCTTGATTTCATGTTTTGCAATTGAACCATAACTGATGTAAGCATGATTGGCTAACTAGGAAATTAATTAAATGTGTGTATTGGACATAATAAGAGGTAGAGTTTAAGAAGGGTTGGAAGTAAAAAAAGTAAATTTAGGGCTAATTTCATATTTTAATATTTTTTAGCATAGTGCTTATGAAATTAGGGTCGATTTCATATTTAAAGTTATTTTATTAAAATATTCATTTTATTGTAATTGGACTAACTAGTTTTTTAAAGTCTAAAATAAGTTTATTATGGATTCATAATTTTTTTCTATTTTCCAATTTAGACTAGGACTTATTATAGGGTTAAATTTCAATCTAATTAGGAAATGTCTTAAAGACGATACTTTCCTTATGACCTTAGGAATCTTAATTGAAGTAGAATTCTAAGAGTCTTAAATTAAAGTATTACATTAAATTTCTAATTAAAAAAGAGTCAGTTATTAGTTTCTTAACTAAAAAAATTATTAGAGTTCCAATTCAACTAGTATTAGTTAGCTAGTGTTTAATTTAACTAGTAATTCTTGTTACACTTGTAATTAGAATGAAAATCACATTTTTAATGTTCACCCTATATAAGGGGACATTAGTGATCAATAAAAATATATTTGAGATTAGATTTTTTTTCTTAATATTTGAGATTCGTGAATGGAAACCTCATGTTCCTCCTTTAGAAATTAGGAAAGAATTCTTTATTTTTCATTTTCAAACACATCATGAACTTGATTCTTTATTCTTTTTAATCAATATGTTAGTTCCTCATTAATCTTATTTAACTTTTTTATTAAGATTTCAATCCTTTTTATGGATTTTTAAAGTTTAATTTCTAGGTAGTTCATATAAAAAACCTAAAAGGCCCGTGAATAAGACTAAAATCTTATCAAAAAACTAAATCACATTTATAAGAAAGTAACTCATTAACCATAAATAATTAAGAACAAAGTTCATAAAATATTTGAATGTCTGAAAAAAAGAATTCTTTAATAAGTTTTAAAATTTAGTGAAGAATAAGAGGTAAACCACTCACAGCTCTCAAATATCAACATCAAGTCTGAATTATCAAATCTATTTTTATTTATCACCAACATCCTCTTTTATATTAGGTGAATATAGAAAACACAATAGGTATTCTAATTACAAATGTAAGAGGAATTCTTAATTAATCATTAACTGCTTAATATTACTTGAATTGGAAATATATTAGTTCTTATTCAAATAGAAAACTAACCATTAATTCAACTTTAATTAGGGCTTTAAATAAAATTATTGAAATACTACTTTAATTAAGATTCCTAAGGTCATAAGAAAAGTATCATCTTTAATGCTTTTTCTAATAAAATTGAATTTAACCATATAACAAATTATAATCCAAATAGGAAAATAGAAAACAACTATAAAACCATATTAATCATGTTTTAGTCTTTACAATTGAGTAACATATAGACTAATT